>CM059816.1:37479632-37567132 GCA_030435695.1 Brachymystax lenok tsinlingensis
AAAATCCCATTTCCACAGCACTTCTACACACTATGTACTGTCACATTTCATGTCCATCCTTGTTAAAATGTCTCTAGACATCTAGATGTCTTATATGAATGATGTCTTTAATCTACCGTTCCCTGCTAACCACTGGTCCAGAAAGTCCTCAAAGCTCTTTGGGGTCTGAAACATTACCCAGTCAATACACCAGCGATAGTAGGAAATCACGTTGTCCTTTAGGTTCCACGTCACACAGAACAAGAGAAGAGAAGGCATTCACAAGAGAAGGCATTTACTATAAATGCACAGCCCTGTGGGCCCTGGTCAAATGTAGTGCACTAGCCTATGGACCCTGGTCAAATGTAGTGCACTAGCCTATGGGCCCTGGTCAAATGTAGTGCACTAGCCTATGGGCCCTGGTCAAATGTAGTGCACTAGCCTATGGGCCCTGGTCAAATGTAGTGCACTAGCCTATGGACCCTGGTCAAATGTAGTGCACTAGCCTATGGACCCTGGTCAAATGTAGTGCACTAGCCTATGGACCCTGGTCAAATGTAGTGCACTAGCCTATGGACCCTGGTCAAATGTAGTGCACTAGCCTATGGACCCTGGTCAAATGTAGTGCACTAGCCTATGGACCCTGGTCAAATGTAGTGCACTAGCTTCGGGGCCCTGGTCAAATGTAGTGGACTAGCTTCGGGGCCCTGGTCAAATGTAGTGGACTAGCTTCGGGGCCCTGGTCAAATGTAGTGGACTAGCCTATGGGCCCTGGTCAAATGTAGTGCACTAGCTTCGGGGCCCTGGTCAAATGTAGTGGACTAGCCTATGGGCCCTGGTCAAATGTAGTGCACTAGCCTATGGGCCCTGGTCAAATGTAGTGCACTAGCCTATGGGCCCTGGTCAAATGTAGTGCACTAGCCTATGGACCCTGGTCAAATGTAGTGCACTAGCCTATGGGCCCTGGTCAAATGTAGTGCACTAGCTTGACCCTGGTCAAATGTAGTGCACTAGCCTGGACCCTGGTCAAATGTAGTGCCTATGGACTGGTCTAGCACTAGCCTGGACCCTGGTCAAATGTAGTGCACCAGCCTATGGACCCTGGTCAAATGTAGTGACCTAGCCTATGGACCCTGGTCAAATGTAGTGCACTAGCCTATGGACCTGGTCAAATGTGGCACTAGCCTATGGGCCCTGGTCAAATGTAGTGCACTAGCCTATGGGCCCTGGTCAAATGTAGTGCACTAGCCTATGGACCCTGGTCAAATGTAGTGCACTAGCCTATGGGCTAGTCAGGGCGTTTTTTTCCCATATACTCCAGCTATGGCATCATCTCCAAGTTGTTGGGATAGACATCACCCACCTCTGATAAAGGTGTTTTTCATGCCCTCTACCCTGGAACAGGCTTCTCCCCTCACTGATGACCTATAACAAAAGCAAAGGTTCTCAACCTTTTTATCATGGCAAGGACCCCCCTGAGTATCTGGAACATCTCAAAAGATGTTTATCCACCCGGTTAGACTCACCTGACTTAAGGTACGTGACCAGAAAGATGTCACTGTCCCCGGGATCTCGAATGTCTGCAGGGAGTCAATGTACTCAGCGGTGGTAACACACTTCGCAAAGACAGTCCTTGTACTTGATCAGATCATCGGTGAGCTTAACCCATAATAATGGTAGTTTTGTATATACAGTATTTACAGTGGATGTGAATAGCTACGAAGCAAAGAACCACATGAAGTTGGAATACAGCACGTTTAGACTTTGTAACCTGTGGTAAGGTGAGTCACAGAGTTTTAGAATCAGAGTACGTCCCAACTTGGTACATATTTGGGACAAACCACTTTGTACTGTAGTCAAATATATTTGTTTAGCACTTTGCTGGTTACTCAAATCAAATCAAACTTTATTTGTCACATGCGCCAAATACAACAAGTGTAGACCTTACCGTGAAATGCTTACTTACAAGCCCTTAACCAACAGTGCAGTTCAAGAAGAGTTAAGAAAATATTTACCAAAATAAACTAAAGTAAAAAAAGTATACAAAAGTAACAATAACGAAGCTATATACAGTACCGAGTCAGTGTGCGGGGTTACAGGTTAGAGGTAATTTGTTCATGTAGGTAGGGGTGAAGTGACTATGCATAGATAATAAACAGTGAGTAGCAGCAGTGTAAAAACAAATGGGGGTCAATGTAATAGTCCGGTGTAATAGTCCGGGTCAATGTAATAGTCCGGTGTAATAGTCCGGGTCAATGTAATAGTCCGGTGTAATAGTCCGGGTCAGTGTAATAGTCCGGGTCAATGTAATAGTCCGGTGTAATAGTCCGGGTCAATGTAATAGTCCGGTGTAATAGTCCGGGTCAATGTAATAGTCCGGTGTAATAGTCCGGGTCAATGTAATAGACCGGTGTAATAGTCCGGGTCAATGTAATAGTCCGGTGCAATCTGGTTTCCGCTCAGGTTATGGATGTGTCACTGCAACCTTAAAGGTCCTCAATGATGTCACCATTGCCCTTTATTCTAAGCAATATTGTGCTGCTATTTTTATTGACTTGACCGAAGCTTTTGATACGGTAGACCATTCCGTTCTCGTGGGCCGGGTAAGGAGTATTGGTGTCTCTGAGGGGTCTTTGGCCTGGTTTGTTATTAACTACCTCTCTCAAAGAGTGCAGTGTATAAAGTCAGAAAATCTGCTGCCTCAGCCACTGCCTGTCACCAAGGGAGTACCCCAAGGCACAATCCTAGGCCCCACGCTCTTCTTAATTTACATCAACAACATAGCTCAGGCAGTAGGAAACTCTCTCATCCATTTATATGCAGATGATACTGTCTTATACTCAGCTGGCCACTCCCCGGATTTTGTGTTAAATGCTCTACAACAAGCTTTCTCTACCCTTAACCTTGTTCTGAACCCCTCCAAAACAAAGGTCATATGGTTTGGTAAGAAGAATGCCCCTCTCCCCACAGGTGTGATTACTACCTCTGAGGGTTTAGAGCTTGAGGTAGTCACCTCATACAAGTACTTGGGAGTATGGCCAGACAGTACACTGTCCTTCTCTCAGCACATATCAGAACTGCAGGCTAAAGTTAAATCTAGACTTGGTTTCCTCTATTGTAATCGCTCCTCTTTCACCCCAGCTGCCAAACTAACCCTGATTCAGATGACCATCCTACCCATGCTAGATTACGGAGACATCATTTATAGATCGGCAGGTAAGGGTGCTCTCGAGTGGCTAGATGTTCTTTACCATTCGGCCATCAGATTTGCCACTGGTTGATGCTTATTTATAAAACCCTCTTAGGCCTCACTCCCCCCTATCTGAGATATCTACTGCAGCCCTCATCCTCCACATACAACAGCCGTTCTGCCAGTCACATTCTGTTAAAGGTCCTGTTGTGCTGTTTGTGCTGTTGACCGTGCCCAATAATGTTTGTACCATGTTTTGTGCTGCTAACATGTTGTGTTGCTACCATGTTGTTGACATGTTGTGTTGCTACCATGTTGTTGTCATGTGTTGCTGCCTTGCTATGTTGTTGTCTTAGGTCTCTCTTTATGTAGTGTTGTGTTGTCTCTCTTGTCGTGATGTGTGTTTTGTCCTATATTTATATTTTATTTATTTTTAATCACAGGCCCCCAGTTCCCACAGGAGGTCTTTTGGTAGGCCGTCATTGTTAATAAGAATTTGTTCTTAACTGACTTGCCTGGTTCAATTAAAATACAATTCTTTTTTAGGATCTGGGTACCCAGGCCAAATCTTTTCAAAGATTATTTAACCAGGCAAGTCAGTTAAGAAGAAATTCTTATTTACAATGAAGTCAGTCACCATTATTAGTCAGTTGTACAACCAAATGCCTTCAACTGAAATGTGTCTTCCACATTTAACCCAACCCCTCTGAATCAGAGAGGCCACAGCGGGTTAACTGCCTTGTTCAGGGGCAGAATGACAGATTTTTACCTTGTCAGTTCAGGGATTCGCACTTGCAACCCTCCGGTTACAAGTCCAACGCTCTAACCACTAGGCTACCCTGCCACCCGAATGACGGACTACCAAAAGGCAAAAGACCTCCTGTGGGAACTGGGGGCCTGGGATTAAAAAATTATAATAATATATATAAATATATGTGTATATATATAAATATAGGACAAAACACACTGAGGGGGAAAATATTCCATATGTGTTATTTCATAGTTTTGATGTCTTCACTATTATTCTACAATGTAGAAAATAGTAAAGAAAATTATGAAAAATTCTGGAATGAGTAGGTGTGTCCAAACTTTTGACTGGTACTGTATCTACCTCAATTACATCGTACCCCTGCCTATGGACTTGGCACTGGTACTCCGTGTATAATTGCCAAGTTATCCCTTCTCGTTTGTCGTGGTATTTTTCTCTCTGCATTGTTGGGAAGGGCCCATAAGCAAGCGTTTCACTGTCAGTCAAGCGGCTGTTTCTGAAGCATTTACACATCCAGTAGGTGGCGCACTGTTGTGTTGTACAGAATGTACCCCCGTTGACACAAAGCTCTGACGTCGACGCGTTTCTGGGCATGCCCACAAGGGCTTGAAAATAAACAAAGACCGAGAGCGGGTGATTGATCATTAAGCTGCCATAAACTTCACTTAAAATACTTTTAGGCCGTTTTTTTAAAGCTACTACAAACACGCAGCATCTGAAGCAAGACGTCCTTACGGCCATGGAAAACGCATTGTTGATGCGAGTGAGTGTTTTCTCCGACCAGGGAGGCAGGAAATACATGGAGGACGTTACCGAGGTTGTAGTGGAGCCCGAGTCCGGGGAAGACGAGCTGAACTCGGACGAACAAGATGAGACCAAAGGGGAGAGCCCGACGGTCGACATAGTGCCTGAAAACGAGCAGCCTGATCGGACTGCACACAACGAGCCTCTGTCTGCCTCCACTACAGTTGCATGGACACAACATGTACAAAATGGGGACCAAAGTTGTGCAGCTGCACTGGCAGTTTCGACAGTGGAGAGTTCACCGGCCGAGAGCGACAACCGGCCCCGGCGCTCAGTGGCTTTCTTCGCCGTGTTTGATGGCCACGGAGGCGGCGAGGCAGCGCAATTCGCACGGGACTATTTGTGGGAATTCATCAAGAAACAGCGAGGCTTTTGGTCCAAGGATGACGACGAAGTGTGTGCAGCGATTCGGAAAGGTTTCGTCGCCTGCCACCATGCCATGTGGAAAAAGCTGCGTAAGTAAGACTCATCCCATGTGTCTAGCTAAATATGTACATTGGGGATTTTGTTTTCGCATCTAATGCATTTAGTTAGTATGCCGCTAAACGATACAAACGCTCAGAATGAAATGGCCACCACGGGCTCGAATGTGGCTGAATGTGTGGTTTGGGTTCTCTGGCTTGACCATCAAAAATAAACCTAAGTCTGTTGGCCATCTGTTGGGTTGTAGAGCAAAGAAACAGACAGCCCAATGATTCCTATCTAAACCGCCAACCTATCAGGTCACAAGGACAGGCGGCCGTGCGGGGCTCTGGGAATGGGATTTTTTCCATGGTGTCTCTGTTTGCCTTTTGATATGGATGACAATGGTTTTAGCTGCTTGTTTTGGAAAGCGGTCGCGGCGGCTGCTTGACATCGATAGCAGATGTATTGCTGTAGTAGGCAGGCCAGGCAGCATTGTGACATCTGATCATGTTGGTTGTAAAGGAGGTGCATCACAGTTATTGTATTTGTAAAAAAAAAAAAACAACAAAAAACAATGCGACCCCCATCCCCTCTTATTCGTTTGACGAATTAGTCTCTTGGCTTATCAACTGTGAGGGCAGTTGTATTTAGGGCAGTCATCAGCGATCTACTCTGGATCTTTCAACTACCCTGTCATGTCACTAGGTACACAGTCTGCTCTACACCAGTTGTTTACAAACTGTGGGGCACGACACTCCCACTCAGTCTGGTTTTCAACCAGTGGAGGCTCAACAGAAGTGGAAGGGGTCCTCAGTTGAATTTCATAAAAATACCAATAGTGAAACATTAAAGATACAACTATAGTAAATATATTCACGTCACCAAATAATTGATTAAAATACACTGTTTTGCAATGAAGGTCTACAGTAGCCTCAACAGCACTCTGTTGGGTAACACCTTGGTGTAGCCGGAGGACAGCTAGTTTCCGTCCTCCTGGGTATATTGAGTTCAATACAAAACCTAGGAGGCTCATGGCTTTCACCCCGTTCCATAGACTTACACAGTAATTATGACAACTTCCGGATGATGTCCTCCATCCTATCGGAGCTCTTGCAGCATGAACTGACATGTTGTCCACCCAATCAAAGGTTCAGAGAATGAATCTAGTACTGAAATCATCAGCTACAGCTAGCTAGCACTGCAGTGCATAGCATGTTGCGAGTAGTTGACTCCAAAGAGAGAGAAAGACAATAGTTGAACAGTTTTAAACAAATTAATTTGTTCAAAAATGAAGGAGAAGCTTCATTTTAAAAACAGAGAGGGATGCCATGTTAGCTAGCTAGCTATGGCTATCCAACAGTGAAACGCTTCCAAGTCAAGGTAAGCATTTGGGTTTTATACATGTATCACCACCAGGGCCCACCGGTGTAACTGCTAAGCTGCTTGCTGACTGTACACTGTACTGCATCATTGTAGCAGGTTTAATAACTCCTTAGTTATATGTTAACTAAAGCTAAAAAAAATGGTGACAACGATGTAGGCTGTGTGTTGCGGTTATAATATGAAGGTTTGGCTCAGAAAGTTTTTTTTTTTTCTTCGCCTGGTCACAGACCGCTGATGTGTTTGTGCACTGTGGTCCACGAGCAAAGGGAAAAGGTGAGAGGAGGACAACGCGTAGATGCGAGAAGGAATTAACGAGCAAAATGATCATGCTGTTTGTATGTGGCTGCTATGAAAGTGAACTGTGTTTGCGTGTGATCAGGGGTGTATTCATTCCACCGATTCTGTTGAGAGAGAGAAAAAAAATAAAGTTTTCTTAAACGTAATGAAATGGGGATAAACACCTGAAATTGTCCAATAGAAATGCTCTTTTTGCAATTGTTGGACTAATGATTACACCCTAGATCAGCTAGTTGCAGGCAAGAGTGTGCAAGGAGGTATTGAATGTGTCACTGTCTGTCACCTTGACTGATCAAATGATTCTCTCGACCTGTGTGCAGGGGGTCTGAGTGAAAAAGTTGTCTCTATACAGAAGAAGCATCCAAACGGCAGGCTAGTCTAGTCCTGGGAAACCCCAAGGATGTGCACATTTTTGTTCTAGCCCAGTATTAACACACCTGATTCAACATATCAACTAAATCAAGCCGTTGAGTAATGTGTTTGCTAGTGCTTAGTGCTGACCTGGAACAAAAATGTGTACCAACGAGGCTATGTGTTAAATGTCTATGGATGTGTCCCAAATGGTATCCTATTACCTATATCAGGGGCTGCCCAATCCTGTTCCCTATATCAGGGGCTGCCCAATCCTGTTCCCTATATCAGGGGCTGCCCAATCCTGTTCCCTATATCAGGGGCTGCCCAATCCTGTTCCCTATATCAGGGGCTGCCCAATCCTGTTCCCTATATCAGGGGCTGCCCAATCCTGTTCCCTATATCAGGGGCTGCCCAATCCTGTTCCCTATATCAGGGGCTGCCCAATCCTGTTCCCTATATCAGGGGCTGCTCCTGTTCCCGGAGAGCTACCCTCCTGTAGGTTTTAACTCCAACCCTGTTCCTGGAGAGCTACCCTCCTGTAGGTTAACTCCAACCCTGTTCCCGGAGAGCTACCCTCCTGTAGGTTTTAACTCCAACCCCAGTTGTAACTAACCTGATTCAGTTTATCAACCAGCTAATTAGTAGAATAAGCTGCACTAGATTAGGGTTGGAGTGAAAACCTACAGGAGGGTAGCTCTCCAAAGTCAAAGTCACCATTATTAGTCAGTTGTGCCTTCAACTGAAATGTGTCTTCCACATTTAACCCAAGCCCTCTGAATCAGAGAGGTGCGGGGGGCTGTGGGTTAACTGCCTTGTTCAGGGGCAGAACGACAGATTTTTACCTTGTCAGCTCAGGGATTCGAACTTGCAAACCTCCGGTTACCTCCACTTGGCCACCATGCCACTATATGCATCCAGAAACAGGGTTGGAGTTAAAACCTACAGGAGGGTAGCTCTCCAGGAACAGGGTTGGAGTTAACCTACAGGAGAGTAGTTCTACAGGAACAGGGTTGGAGTTAAAACCTACAGGAGGGTAGCTCTCCAGGAACAGGGTTGGAGTTAACCTACAGGAGAGTAGTTCTCCAGGAACAGGGTTGGAGTTAAAACCTACAGGAGGGTAGTTCTTATATATTCATGTTATATTCCGGGGCCATATTATTGAAAGCAGGGACCTCAGGGAAGTAGGTTAGTCTGAAAGCTACTTCTAAGGCTGGGCAGGTTCCAATATTTCAACATGTTCTCTCTCCCTCCCTCTCTTTTCCTCCCTCTGCAGCCAAATGGCCCAAAACTCTCACAGGGCTGCCCAGCACCTCAGGCACCACGGCCAGTGTAGTGGTTATCCGGGGGGACCGCATGTACGTGGCCCACGTAGGGGACTCTGCCATAGTGCTGGGGGTCCAGGATGACCCCACTGACCAGTTCATCAGGGCCGTGGAGGTTACACAGGACCACAAGCCGGAGCTGCCCAAGGAGAGGGAACGCATCGAAGGGCTGGGGGGCAGGTAAGCCTTACTGACACATACTACCAACGAGGGTTAGTTGTCTAGCCAGCCCAACTCAACATTGTAATGTTTTGTCTGTCTGACAGACTAGCCTAACTGAGAGAGGGCCCCCAACAACAGTACCCTCATGTGGCTGTGCATCCAAAACAACAGCCCCTATGATAAGAGAATGGGGTTTGAGCCAAAAAAGCATCTCTCTCTCTCTCTCTCTCTCTCTCTCTCTCTCTCTCTCTCTCTCTCTCTCTCTCTCTCTCTCTCTCTTGCACAATAGCGACTTTGGGTGATAACAACATTGTCTATTCTAATGCAAACTCACAGTCAGATGAAGCATCGTAACATCAATGCCTGCTTGGTTGGAAAACAACAGGAAAAACTCTTAACAGACCGGGTGACTAGACCGGGGGGGTACTATTTGGGATGAAGCCAGTGATGCCCACAGAGCAAGTGAGCTTGGAGGGATTTTTCCAGTGACTTTAAGACTCTTGCCAGACTAGTCGCAGCAGTTTACTGTCAATACATTGTGCTGGTCTCATACCATAAGTGTTATTATATCAACCAGCCAATTGAAATAAAGCTAGGTTATTGAGCAAGTCATTTTGGAACATTTTATGCTGCTACTATTAATAAGCCGTTTATAAGACGTGTTAATGGTTTAACTGAACATTTGTAAATGTGCGTCCCAAGTAACTCCCTATTCCTTATCTAGAGCCTGGTCACAAGTAGTGCACTATGAAGTAACTCCCTATTCCTTATCTAGAGCCTGGTCACAAGTAGTGCACTATGAAGTAATGCCTTTTGTGACACTGACTGGTTAAATCATAACTACTACTTCATCACTACCTTACTAAATGCCTATGATCTCTCTCTCTCTCTCTGTCTCTGTCTCTGTCTCTGTCTCTCTCTCTCTCCCTCCCCCCTCCTATGTCCAGTGTGATAAAGAAGTCTGGTGTGAACCGGGTGGTGTGGAAGAGACCCAGGTTGACTCATAACGGCCCCGTCCGGAGGAGCACCGTCATAGACCAGATCCCTTTCCTGGCTGTGGCCAGAGCTCTAGGTATGTCGTTGTCTTAAAGCGCCACAGAGGGTTCATTTATATTATATGGAAGTAGTTTCATTATTTTGTTAATGTTTCTCCCTATTATCTGAAACCTTATTCTTTTCAAAGCCATTGGAGTTGTCGCACTGGCTGTTCGATCCCAACATATTCACCAAATCATGGACATGAGTTGCACCATACAGATGTCGCCTCACTCCGAGGCACGTGTTGCTAGGCAACCCCCCCTGGACTTGCCCGGGCTAAAGCCACTTAGTGATGGGAAGTTCTGCTGTTTTTTTACTGACACTGTTCTGTTTGACTCGTTAGACAAATTTCCTTTTAATTGTAGTCCGTAATGCCAAGAGCATGCAGGACCAGCTACCGGCGAGTGATGAACTGACAACTCGAAAGAGTCATGATTCTATAAGCCTCGTTCACCATAAAAGGGAGCTTATAGGAGCTGTCATTTGTGACCGAGACTTGTAAACGTGTGCTTTAAACAATGTAGGCCTACATTTTGTTGATTTATAGGCATACAAATAAGATTATTTCTGGATACGTTTGAAACGAGGTCTCGTTGTGGCCAGATTGTGAACGACTCTTGGCCGAATGCATTGGTTGACTTCCGTGAGGGTGATTTTAAGCGCAATATTATTGGTGAACTGCAGCTCCCCAAACGATTCGTTCTGGAGTTTGTGTTTGTTGAGCAGAGGATGTGTATGTTTTGGTTCCAGGGTTGGAGAGTAACGGATTACATGTAATCTGTTACATGTAAGGGATTACACAAAAACCGGTAACAGTAATCTGTTACGTTACCAGCAAAAATATTGTAATCGGATTACAGATAGTTTTGAAAAATTTGATGATTACTTTTAAAGCTCTGTCAGGAGGAATGGGACAAAATTCACCCAACTTATTGTGGGAAGCTTGTGGAAGGCTACCCGACACGTTTGACCCAAGTTAAACAATTTAAAGGCAATGCTACCAAATACTAATTGAGTGTATGTAAACTTCTGACCCACTGGGAATGTGATGAAAGAAATAAAAGCTGAAATAAATCATTCTCTCTACTATTATTCTGACATTTTCACATTCTTAAAATAAAGTGGTGATCCTAACTGACCTTAAGACAGGGAATTTGTACTCCGATTAAATGTCATGAATTGTGAAAAGTTTAAATGTATTTGGCTAAAGGTGTACGTAAACTTCCGACTTCGACTGTGTCTATATCTCCAAAAGTTGCAAAAGGTCAGAAACTTTCTGGGGAATTTCCCATGGGAAGTTAAGCCCTGGAATTTTGGGAATTCTGCTTAAATTCATCAAAAAAGTTAGTTTATAACAGTGAACCTTTTTTTTGTGGGAATCACATTAGGCAATTCTAGGTCTTGTGGTATATTTTGGTTAAACTATCCCCAGTTCAATGGAATTGCAACCCTCTGCATGCACAGCGCGTTCTTCCATCACATGTACAGCTGATTCTCAAGATCTTGCACACTAATGAGGTGCTATTGAGCCCACACTACTACACTGTCTGAGCCAAGGACTACATGCTTTCTGGTACGTTTTGATTACAGTACTGGGTGGGGTGAAATATATTTTATATGACAGACATGATTTTTTGTTAACTAGTAAATAGTAGCCTGCAGCAAAGTGTGTTTAGTTTGCTTGAGCCTGCTGACTGAGGAGTGTTAATTCACCTGTTTCCATACATGTTTCATCTTAAAACATTTATCTTACAAAGGAGTTGTTTAATCTAACTGCTTAACTATTTATCTGTACATGGAATTGTATTTGTTTTTTTACAACAAAAAATATAATCTTTACAGGAAAATGCCACGGGCACTATCTGATGTGTGGAGACATTTCACTGCAGCTAATGTAGAAGGAAAAGCTGTGTACATTTGCAAATACTGTGCCAAATCATATGTGAAGAATGCAACAAAGATGCAGAATCATCTGGCCAAGTGCATAAAGTTCCCTCAGCGCTCACAACGACAAAAGTCCCTCTACTTCTATTCGAGGTGAAAATTATGAATCAGCCACCTTATCGATAGCAACAGCTCCTGGAATCAGAAGTTTTGCTTGACTCAATGGAGGAATGTAGTCAGAGAAATGCTGATGAATGTCTTGCTCGAGCTGTGTATGCAACTGGTTCACCTCTGATGCTCCAAGGCAATGAGTATTGGAAGAGATTTCTGAATGTTCTTCGCCCAGCATACATCCCTCCAACCAGACATGCTTTATCTACTCATTTGCTGGATGCAAAGTTCAAGTGAAGGTCAAGCAAATCAGAGAAAGCAGACAGTATTGCAATCATCTCTGATGGGTGGTCGAATGTTCGTGGGCAAGGAATAATTAACTACATCATCTCCACCCCTCAACCAGTATTCTACAAGAGCACAGACACAAGGGACAACAGACACACCGGTCTCTACATTGCAGATGAGCTGAAGGCAGTCAGCAATGACCTTGGACCACAGAAGGTATTTGCACTGATGACAGACAATGCTGCGAACATGAAGGCTGCTTGGTCTAAAGTGGAGGAGTCCTACCCTCACATCACACCCATTGGCTGTGCTGCTCATGCATTTAATCTGCTCCTCAAGGACATCATGGTACTGAAAACAATGGATACACTCTACAAGAGAGCCAAGGAAATGGTTAGGTATGTGAAGGGTCATCAAGTTGTAGCAGCAATCTACCTCACCAAGCAAAGTGAGAAGAATAAGAGCACCACATTGAAGCTGCCCAGCAACACGTTGGGGTGGTGTTGTCATCACGTTTGACTGTCTCCTGGAGGGGAAGGAGTCTCCAAGAAATGGCCATATCACAGTCTGCCGATATGGACAGCCCCAACAAGAGGATCCTCCTGTTAATCAGCCTGAAACTCCTGAATCCTATAGCAGTAGCCATTGCATGGATTGAGGGAGACAATACCATCCTGTCTGATGTTCAGATTCTGCTTGCAGATGTAAGAGAAGAAATACGTACTGCCCTGCCCATTTCACTGTTGCTCTAAGCAGAGGAAACTGCAGTTCTGAAATACATCAAAAAGCGTGAAGACTTCTGCCCGAAGCCCATACACGCCGCAGCGTACATGTTGGACCCCAAGTATGCTGGCAAGAGCATCCTGTCTGGTGCAGAGATCAACAAGGCCTATGGGGTCATCACTACCGTGTCTCGCCACCTTGGCCTGGATGAGGGCAAGGTTCTTGGCAGTCTGGCGAAGTACACTTCCAAGCAAGGGCTTTGGGATGGAGATGCAATATGGAAGTCGTGCCAACATATCTCATCAGCCACCTGGTGGAAGGGACTTTGTGGATCTGAGGCTCTTTCCTCTGTTGCCTCCATCTTCCAAATCCCACCAACATCTGCCGCCTCAGAGCGCCACTGGCCCTTGTTTGGGAACACACACACCAAAGCACGCAACCTGACGACCAATACAAGGGTTGGAAAATTGGTTGCTTTTTGAGTCTGACAACGAGCCATCCTCAACAAGGTTGGAAAGTGACCGTGAAGATGAGGCCTCAGAGTCTGATGTTCAAGAGGTGGACATTGAGGAGGTCCAGGGAGGAGACATGGAAGCCTGAGAGGAAGACAGTCAAGAAACTAAAGCTTTCATTTTACAGATGTGTGTTGAAAATATTTTTGGGAGATGCGATGTATCATTCAATATTCCCTTTCTTTTGTTGTTCAGTGAAATCAGCCCATGTGAAGAGTCATCTAATTTATTTAAAGCCCATGTGAAGAGTCAACTCATTTCAGTAAAGTTCAATTTGAAACTGAAAAGTTTCTATTGGAAGGATTTAATTATTTGGAATTATGTCTACTTTATGATAAGGTAAAAGGTTTACGTTTCTGTCTCTGTATGATATGGTAAATATATCCAATGCAAAAAGCATCTACATTTAAATGGTATTAATATTAATTTGCATATATTCCCGTTAATTCCCACGGAAAAGTTCTCTGAATATTCCCCGAAATGTGCAGTATAACTTTATAAATGCCTCACATTTCACACTCCATGAGAACCCAAAATATAAGCTTGTTTTTGCTCCAATGTTTTTACACATTTGTAAATGTAAACACAGTGTATAGCCTCATAACGTGGTTAAAACTATAATTGTGATATCATGGATGGTCAGTCTTTGCATCCATACCTCTGTCTGTTAATCTGAGAGCGGGTTACATTTCTCCAGGCCCATCCCTCAGCTTTTCACCAAAACAGAGGCGGGGCGGCCGTTTTTGTTATTGTTTCATCTGTGGATTTGCCCTTTTTGATATCGTGATAAAATGCAGCTGTTTTTAAAGTGTCACCAACAAAAAGGGAAACAATAGGCCTATAGCAAATGCAGCATATTAGCATTCATTTATCACCTGTAAATAGCCCTTTTCAGTAGTGCTTAAAGCATGCCATTCCATGAGCGCAACATTTCTTTTTCAAATCGAATCAATGAGCCCAATCAGTCCTCCATGACGACAAAATCATAAACAACACAGTAGGGCTGGTTAATAAGTCTCGTTTTGGGGTCATGCTCAGGTAACACTAAGTCCTATTCAAATTAAGTCAAAGTTTATTTGTCACATGCACCGAATATATATATATATATTGCTTGAAGATCAAGGGGTATAACATTTATTGGAATGACTGGAATTCTGATAGACTTTGTTTTTTAATGTAAAGATATAATGTAATGGTATTATTATATGTAGTAGAAAACGATGGGTTGGAAGAAGCCTACATAACCAACCATAAAGTAAAATACAACCAGCCAGCCATGTAAACTTTAACATTGATTTATCCTGCGATAGACGTCGTTCAATTGGTAACATACATTGTTGTCTTCTTCTGATGCCTCTTAATTAAGGGGACAGGAATCTAAAAGTAACGGAATGTAATCGGGTTTAATTTACTGAGTTTGGGGGTAATCCGAAAGTTACGTGACCGATTTACATTTTGACAGGTAACTAGTAACGGATTACATTTAGAAAGTAACCTAGGCAACCCTGTTTTGGTTCTACAAAGCTGTGTCCATCATAACATTCTATAATCAATTCTATAGGTGCGTTCGTCCTTGCAACATGCGATCGATTATCAGTTGTTTTTCTTCTCTATGCTGCCTGTTTTCTAAATGTTTGAGATTCTCTTTGTAATGGAAAGCGCTGTGCAAAATAAATCTGTTATCGGAGTCATCATCCATTTTCTGGGCATTTGTTGAGTCATAGCAAAGGTTAGTTGTGTTATTAAAGTATGTGGAATGTAGAACTAAAAACAAAGTGCTGGATATACTGAACAAAAATATCTAAATACAATTTCAATGATTTTTACTTTGTTCAGTTAATTTAAATACATTCATTATGCCCTAATCTATGGATTTCACATGACTGGGCATAGGCCCACCCACTTGGGAGGCAGGCCCACCCACTGGGGAGCCAGGCCCAGCCAATCAGAAGGAGTTTTCCCCCCACAACAAAAGGTCTTCATTACAGTCACGCGTGGTCTGCGGTTGTGAGGCCAGTTGGACGTACTGCCAAATTCTTTAACACAACATTGGAGGCGGCTTATGGTAGAGAAATGAACATTAAATTCTCTGGCAACAGCTCTGGTGGACATTCCTGCAGTCAGCATGCCAATTGCACGCTCCCCTCAACTGGAGTCATCTGTGGCATTGTGTTGTGTGACAAAACTCTACATTTTAGAGTGGCCTTTTATTGTCCCCAGAACAAGGTGCACCTGTGTAATGATCATGCTGTTTAATCAGCTTCTTGATATGCCACACCTGTCAGGTGGATGGATTATCTTGGCAAAGGAGAAATACACACTAACAGGGATGTTAACAAATTTGTGCACAACATTTGAGAGAAATACGCTTTTTTGTGCGTATATGGAACATTTCTGGGATCTTTTATTTCAGCTCATGAAACACGGGACCAACACTTTGCGTTTTATATTTTTGTTCAGTGTGGATCTAAGCTTTTTGTTTTTTCTCTAATAACATTTTTGACATTCTTGTTATTGGAGAAGCAGGTTTGTTTTCTTTCCAAAGGTTTTTCAGGAGTTTACCTCATCTCTCTCTGCACATTCCTAAAGAACACCTAATTTGTCTCCAGCCCATAGAGTTTCTTCAGACCATAAAAGTCTGACATCTTAATACACTGGTTGGGAAGCAAAGTGAAAGTACCCTTGACATAAAGTCCCTTGTTTCTCAGAGTCTGTTTCACAGGTATGCCTCTTTCCATAGGGGATGCTCACTGTTTTCCATAGGGGATGCTCACTGTTTTCCATAGGGGATGCTCACTGTTTTCCATAGGGGATGCTCACTGTTTTCCATAGGGGATGCTCACTGTTTTCCATAGGGGATGTGCACTGTTCATTGTTTTGCTCTTCCCAGACATAAAGAGACAAAATATAACTATGTTTGGGAACAGCAAGACCGACAACGAGGCAGTTGGGAACAGCAAGACCGACAACGAGGCAGTTGGGAACAGCAAGACCGACAACGAGGCAGTTGGGAACAGCAAGACCGACAACGAGGCAGTTGGGAACAGCAAGACCGGCAACGAGGCAGTTGGGAACAGCAAGACGGGCAACGAGGCAGTTGGGAACAGCAAGACCGACAACGAGGCAGTTGGGAACAGCAAGACCGACAACGAGGCAGTTGGGAACAGCAAGACCGACAACGAGGCAGTTGGGAACAGCAAGACCGACAACGAGGCAGTTGGGAACAGCAAGACCGACAACGAGGCAGTTGGGAACAGCAAGACCGACAACGAGGCAGTTGAGAACAGCAAGACCGACAACGAGGCAGTTGGGAACAGCAAGACGGGCAACGAGGCAGTTGGGAACAGCAAGACGGGCAACGAGGCAGTTGGGAACAGCAAGACCGACAACGAGGCAGTTGGGAACAGCAAGACCGACAACGAGGCAGTTGGGAACAGCAAGACCGACAACGAGGCAGTTGGGAACAGCAAGACCGACAACGAGGCAGTTGGGAACAGCAAGACGGGCAACGAGGCAGTTGGGAACAGCAAGACCGACAACGAGGCAGTTGGGAACAGCAAGACCGACAACGAGGCAGTTGGGAACAGCAAGACCGACAACGAGGCAGTTGGGAACAGCAAGACCGACAACGAGGCAGTTGGGAACAGCAAGACCGACAATGAGGCAGTTGGGAACAGCAAGACGGGCAACGAGGCAGTTGGGAACAGCAAGACGGGCAACGAGGCAGTTGGGAACAGCAAGACCGACAACGAGGCAGTTGGGAACAGCAAGACCGACAACGAGGCAGTTGGGAACAGCAAGACCGGCAACGAGGCAGTTGGGAACAGCAAGACGGGCAACGAGGCAGTTGGGAACAGCAAGGCGGGCAACGAGGCAGTTGGGAACAGCAAGACGGGCAACGAGGCAGTTGGGAACAGCAAGACGGGCAACGAGGCAGTTGGGAACAGCAAGACGGGCAACGAGGCAGTTGGGAACAGCAAGACGGGCAACGAGGCAGTTGGGAACAGCAAGACGGGCAACGAGGCAGTTGGGAACAGCAAGACGGACAACGAGGCAGTTCATCTTCTTTTTGTCCCGTTACTGTAAATATTGTGGATGTGTGTAAAATAATCCACTTCTCCTTTCCCCTTGTTATCCAGTGTTCTCTTGTGAGATAAAGAACATTTATTGAATTATATTTTGTCCCTATAGGGGACCTGTGGAGCTATGACTTCTACAGCGGAGAGTTTGTGGTGTCCCCGGAGCCAGACACCTGCGTTCTGACCCTTGACCCCCATAAACACCGTTACATCATCCTGGGCAGTGACGGGCTGTGGAACATGGTACCCCCCCAGGACGCCGTCTCCATGTGCCAGGACAACGATGAGGCCATGGTGAGTTGTGGCGCTACGGCGCCAGTGTGCTGTTCAGTAGGGCAAAACATTTTGCAACGGAAAACAAACAAAAAAACAATCTGTTTCTTATTGGTTTAGGTATCGCTCTGTTTTGAAACATTTTCTCCCTGCTGAACACGGACTAGGGATTTTCAAACTGGGGACACGGAGGCTTGTGTGTGCGCAGCCTTGTCCTCTGATTTACTTATTGTATCACCAACATGATGATGAATTAAAAATCACACAACTACTGTAAACCCCTCCCTCCTAGGCACCGTGCGGGGTGTCCAGCGCTCGCCAGCTGGTGAGCCACGCTCTCCTGCGGTGGCGCCAGAGGATGCTGCGTGCGGACAACACGTCAGCCATCGTGATCGCCCTGCAGGAGCCGGGTGTCCCTCAGGAACCCCTCCACCATGAGGAGGTTCTGCTGAACCTGGCCGAGGGACAGCACTGTGGCCCCGCGTCGGACTCCCGCTCCAACACCTCACTCGTCAAGGTACAGAGCAGAGGGACTATTAAAGGTTGTGTGTCCAAAATGGCACTCTATTCCCTATATAGTGCACTGTGGAAAATAGGGTGCTGTTTGGGCTGAATCATAATGAATTAGTACATTACTACATTGGTACATTAGTACATTACTACTGTATGAAATACCTCTCGCTCTCTCTCTCTGTCTCGCTCTCTCTAGGTTCCAGACATGGACATGCCGTCTGCTGTGTGTGAGCTCCTCCCGACCCTGGAGCGTGGACACGGCCTATCAGGGAGCAGCCTGTACGTCCTGGCCCTATCAGATCCCTTCGGCCAGCCCCTCTCCGACTCGGACGACTCCCGCACCGGTTTTCCCCTGACGACAGACAGCCCCGCCCTGGGGGAGGAGCTTAGTGACGTCACCGCCGGGACGCCCGGCGGCAAACGGACTGTGGACGACATGTCACCCAGCCCCGTCCCGTCCTCCAAGAGGACCCGGAGGAAGAATGGCGAGGGAACGGCGGCGGGGGCAAAAGACGGTGGAAAGGACCAGAAACAGTCTCTGACTCCGCCCCCCACCACCGTTTCCCCGGCGCTCTTCCAGCAGCGACACGGCAAGGCCACCGTGTGTGTGTGCTGAGACACACACACACACACACACACACTCTGCAGACGGACTAACACGGACACAAGACAGACGATAACATTCTGTCTCTTCTTCCACAACCTTTTTACAAAATGACTACGGACCGAGCGACCAGTCACTTTCAGGATCGTGGTCTCTCTGTTTTTGGTGATACCTACTAGTCATATTAATGGATTACGTATTGGTATCGTGTTATGCACACTCTCTTGACTTGTCTTCTGTTATCTTTCGTCTTACTCTGTTCCCTGAGATGGTGGAGAATGATTTTAAGTGGTGGTCTGTCATGTAATACATTTTTTTTTTTTTATCCACGGTAAGTAACTCTGTGATGCAAAACAAAGGGTAACATTTTCCAAACAGCTCTTGTAACACATACAAAGTTTTCCCAAAATAACCACAAATTTTTTTTTTTTTTGGAGGCCGAAGGGCACTTCCCAAAAGAGATTTGGAATACTGCGTCTGGTGACGGTAAGGTGTGAAAGTCCACCAAGTCACAAGACATCTCTCACTCATTATGTTGTGAAGAAATGTGCCTCTTTGTTTTGTTTTCTGGGTTTGGTGCTGTTTTTGGGGGACAATCACCCAAAGTATGAATTTATCCAATCTGTAAATATTCTCCAAATCTTGACGTGGTGTTACTTCCTTAAAGTAAAGCAATATATTTTTTTATACATTGTTTTATTTTACTATTGTAGAAGCTATAGACGAGGATAGGCCTACCATTTATTTTATTTTTTTTCGAATCAATATATTTTCCACCATCTCCTAAATTCACTTTGTCCTCATAATCTTGATATTCACTTGATATTTATCATAATCTTGATATTCCCTCATTCAGTCATTCAATCCCCCTGTCCTTTCTGGTTTACTATGCCGATCCTGGTTTTTTAAAATTGGATTTAAATGTTTGTTTTTTACTTTCTTCTATTGTGTACTCTGTTATTTCTTCACATGTTGAATGAGATCATCCCGAACTGAAGGTGCTGTTACAGTTAAACCAGTGAACTAATAATGAATTAATAGTTGGAGAAGGTGAACTGTATAATATAGTCAGTCCGGATGTTGTTGTTTTCCCCCCCCCACTGTCAGATGAGGTCACATGACACCTTGTGGCCAGTACCTGTAACTGCAATGGTTATCCTATTTATTTAATTCCTAACAACAACAGACAATGAACTGTAGGCTATCTGAACGCTCCAGTTGAGTCTATGGGGTTCTGCTGTCTGCAGTGGTCTTAGAGAAAATTGTTGTTGGAGAACTAGTTGATTCTCAAGTTGATTGACTTGAACTAGGACTTCTAGGCTCGATATATACGACTGGTTGACTTTTTTTTTTGAGTGATAGTTTTTTTTTGTTTTTTTTTAAAGCAGTCAGATACTTCATCTTAATTTACCGACCTGAATATTACTTTCATGTAATGAATGATGTGATCAAGTTCAAGCATAGTTTTTTAAAATTATTTTGACCTGTTGTCCTTCTCACATAGCTGCTGCTGTGATTTTACAGGGCGTACAGACTCTTGACAGTACTAGTGTGTTTTAACAAAGGTCTGCCGACTGCCACGTTTGCTTCGTGACAAGCTCTCGTTAAATTATTAATCAGTTTTCTGTATGTCGTTTTTTGTTTTACTAGACCAAAGTGCAATTTTAACTGGGCAATTTGTTTTTATTTTCTAGTAGGCCTCTGTATTTGTGTTAGTTTTTGTTGGATTGAACATTTTTAAATGTTTTAGGTGAAGAGATACTGGCGTGTGTCATTCTTTCAGAACATATTTTCTGTTACTTTGTTTGTGATGGTTTTGTGCATAATGTTTTTAGGTAAAGTATTGGTTGCGTCCCAAATTGAACCCTATTCCAGAAGTAGTGCACTACTTTTGACCGGAGTACATTCGGAAAGTATTTAGACCCCTTGACTTTTTCCACATTTTGTTACGTTACAGCCTTATTCTACAATGAATTAAATTGTCCCCTCCCACCCATCAAGCTACACACAATACCCCATAATGACATCACAAAACCCCATGATGACATCACAATACCCCATAATGACATCACAAAACCCCATAATGACATCACAAAACCCCATGATGACAAAGCAAAAACAGGTTTTTAGACATTTTTGCTAATTTATTAAAAAATAAAAAACTGAAATCACGTTTACATAAGTATTCAGACCCTTTACTCAGTACTTTGTTGAAGCACCTTTGGCAGCGATTACAGCCTCAAGTCTTTTTGGGTATGACACTACAAGCTGTATTTGGGGAGTTTCTCCCATTGTTCTCTGCAGATCCTCTTAAGCTCTGTCAGGTTGGATGGGGAGCGTCGCTGCACAGCTATTTTCAAGTCTCTCCAGAGATGTTTGATCGGGTTCAGAGACTTGTCCCTAAGCCACTCCTGCGTTGTCTTGGCTGTGTGCTTAGGGTCGTTGTCCTGTTGGAAGGTGAACCTTCGCCTCAGTCTGGGGTCCTGAGCGCTCTGGAGCAGGTTTTCATCAAGGATCTCTCTGTACTTTGCTCTGTTCATCTTTCCCTCGATCCTGACTAGTCTCCCAGTCCCTGCCGCTGAAACACAGCATGATGCTGCCACCACCATGCTTCACCGTAGGGATGGTGCCTGGTTTCCTCCAGACGTGACACTTGGCATTCAGGCCAAAGAGTTCAATCTTGGTTTCATCAGACCAGAGAATCTTGTTTCTCATGGTCTGAGAGTCTTTTAGGTGCCTTTTGGCAAACTCCAAGCGGGCTGTCATGCGTTTTACTGAGGAGTGGTTTCCGTCTGGCAACTGTACCATAAAGGCCTAATTGGTGGAGTGCTGCAGAGATGGTTGTCCTTCTGGAAGGTTCTCCCATCTCCACAGAGGAACTCTGACAGAGCTCCAGAGTGACCATCGGGTTCTTGGTCACCTCCCTGACCAAGGCCCTTCTCCCCCGATTGCTCAGTTGGGCCGACGGAAGATTCTTGGTAGTTCCAAACTTCTTCCATTTAAGAATGATGGAGGCCACTGTGTTGTTGGGGACCCCCAGATCTGTGCCTCGACATAATCCTGTATCTGAGCTCTACGGACAATTCCTTCGACCTCATGGCTTGGTTTTTGCTCTGACATGCACTGACAACTGTGGGACCTTTTTATATAGACAGGTGTGTGCCTTTCTCAAGGATGAACAATGGAAACAGGATGCACCTGAGCTCAATTTCGAGTCTCATAGCAAAGGGTCTGAATACTTATGTAAATAATGTATTTCTGTTTTATTTTTAATGTGCAAAAATGTCAACCTGTTTTCTCTTTGTCATTATGGGGTATTGTGATGTCATTATGGGGTATTGTGATGTCATTATGGGGTATTGTGATGTCATTATGGGGTATTGTGATGTCATTATGGGGTATTGTCTGTAGATTGAGGGGGGAAAACAACATATTTTATCCATTTGTAACAAAATGTGGTCAAAGAGAAGGTGTCGGAAGCCTTTCCAAATGCCCTGTATAGGGAATGAGAATCCATTTGAGATGCGTCCTTTTGTTTTTCCAGGTGAAGTGATTCATTTTCCAGGTTCATTCTGTTGCGTTATGGCACTTTGCCCTGTTTGGCACTGACATCGCTGATTCTGACAACAACTAGTGCATGTGGAAAAGTAAAAAAACACCACTTGTTTTTGAATTGAAAATATATGAAATAAAAAATAAATGTGTCTTCTTGGCTTATTTTTTTTTGGGGGTTCACAGTACACAATGCAGCTCAGTAACAACTACTGTTTATACACAATCTAGTTGAAAGAATACCAGTAACAAACACATTTTGGCACAGGATCCGAGGAGACATTTAGGATTTGCACCCAACAACTCTGTACGTTACTTTGCCCCCCAGAAGCAAGCATAAGTCACAAATGACACCCTATTCCCTATGGCCAACGAAACTGCAGGAAAAGACAACCTAGAATACAACCTATAATGCCACCTAATCTGTACCAACTATATTGTATTATACCTGTCCTGTACCAATGATATTGTATTATACCTGTCCTGTACCAATGATAATGTATTATACCTGTCCTATACCAACGATATTGTATTACACCTGTCCTATACCAAACGATATTGTAATATACCTGTCCTATCCCAACGATATTGTATTATACCTGTCCTGTACCAACGATATTGTATTATACCTGTCCTATACCAACTATATTGTATTATACCTGTCCTATACCAATGATAATGTATTATACCTGTCCTATACCAATGATATTGTATTATACCTGTCCTGTACCAATGATATTGTATTATACCTGTCCTATACCAACTATATTGTATTATACCTGTCCTATACCAATGATAATGTATTATACCTGTCCTATACCAATGATATTGTATTATACCTGTCCTGTACCAATGATACTGAATTAACCTGTCCTATCCCAAAGTATCAGATCTGCAAAGTTGTTTAAAAGGTAGCGCTAGCTAGCTCTACTTGACGGTAGTATCTTTCATCCTATAGCTTGTCCTCCATCTTGTTTTTTAAATAGTGAGTGTTTTCACCACTTTTATTTCCATGACTGATCAAAACTCATTTTCACATCCTCTCTCTTGTCTCTCTGCAGCAGACATATAGTGAGCAATATGTTTGGAACATCAAATCGCAATATATATATATATATATATAGAATCGTGAGAATCCCAATACATATCGTATCGGGCACTTAAGTATCGTGATAATCCCTGGCAATTCCCAGCCCTAGTTCACACTGGCAATGGGTGCCTGCTAACCATGCTGTGTTCTGCCACAATGTCCCCAGGCCTTTCAGACTAATGGCAGTCCTAATGTACCTCCACTCATTGGAACTGTTGTTGACCAGATCAATGTTGATGTGTTAAACCGTCTTATTCTTTTGATTGTAGAGCCGTGGTTTAGTGGTATAGACTCCCTCTCTCACATAGTGTATGTGACTCCGACCAGAGACCGGGGTTAAATCGACCCTTCTGCCTTTCTCTGCCTCTATATCATCTTCTAACTTCTAATATGTCAAATGAAAAATGAACAAATCCTTAGCTATTCTGTTCCTCTTACCAGACGCCTGCTACACCAGTTTCCCTACTGGACCATTTATTATTTATTTAACCTTTATTTAACTAAGCAAGTCGGGTTAAGAACAAATTCTTATTTACAATGACGGTCCTACGCCGGCCAAATCTTAAGCCGGACGACGCTGGGCCAATTGGGTCTGTAGTGACGCCTCTAGCACTGAGATGCAGTGCCTTCAGACCGCTGCGCCACTCGGGGAGACCATGGAGTTAAGGTTGTCTCAGTACTGGTCAACTCCTTCACAGACGACGCTGCTCCTACAGTGCATTGGGAAAGTATTCAGACCCCTTGACTTTTTCCACATTTTGTTACATTACAGCCTTATTCTAAAATATATTTAATTGTTTTTTTCTCCCCCTCATCAATCTACATACAATACCCCATAATGACATCACAATACCCCATAATGACATCACAATACCCCATAATGACATCACAACACCCCATAATGACAAAGCCACAACAGGTTTTTATACCTTTTTGAAAATGTATTACCAATAAAAAACTGGAGTATCACATTTACATAAGTATTCAGACCCTTTCCTCAGTACTTTGCCACTCTACAATAAAGACCTGATTGGTGGAGTGCTGCAGAGATTGTTGTCCTTCTGGAAGGTTCTCTCATCTCCACAGAGAAACTCTGGAGCGCTGTCAGAGAGACCATCGGGTTCTTGGTCCCATCCTTAACCAAGGCCCTTCTCCCCCTTTTGATCTGTTTGGCCGGGCGGCCAGCACTAGGAAGAGTCTTGGTGGTTCCAAACTTCTTCCATTTAAGAATGATGGAGGCCACTGTGTTCTTGGGGACCTTCAATGTTTCAGAATTTTTTTGGTACTCTTCCCCAGATCTGTGCCTCGACACAATCCTGTCTTGGGGCTCTATGGACAATTCCTTCGACCTCATGGCTTGGTTTTTGTCTCTGACATGCACTGTCAACTGTGGGACTTTATATAGACAGGTGTGTGCTTTTCCAAATCATGTCCAATCAATTGAATTTACCACAGGTGGACTCCAATCAAGTTGTAGAAACATCTCAAGGATGATTAATGGAAACAGGATGCACCTGAGCTCAATTTCGAGTCTCATAGCAAAGGGTCTGAAAACTTATGTAAATTAGATATTTCTGTTTTAAATGTTTTATACATTTGCAAATTTTTCTAAAAACCTGTTTTTGCTTTGTCATTATGGGGTATTATGTGTAAATTGATGAGAAACAAAATTACACTTAGAATAACTTAACAAAACGTGGAAAAAGTCAAGGGGTGATAGGCAAACGGAATATGCACACAAACTTCAGACTACTGTTAAATAGTCATATCGCAATCAAGAGAACATTTTAGCATGATATTTGATGTGTAAACATGGGTTTGAAGATAATTCACTTGTTCTTATTTACCATCTAGAATGATAGAGATTGAGTAGGTGGAGAGAAACACGGGTGGATTGTTGAAGCCAGTCCAAGGAGAAAGTATAAGGACGAGGCGGATAGAACCTGTGACCAGAATGAAGAATGAACAAAAATACCGTCAGAAATTAGTCAAATGTACAACTAATAATACATTATGTACATGATTTAATTAATGGAGCATCCATTACGCTTCTTGTTTACTATACATTTCTCTTGTCATAGCTCTTCTGGAAGAATTGAAAACTTGACCTGGCCATTGTCACCAAACAAAAAACGTTTTGTTTTTTTCTCTCTCGCCAATAAACCAAAACCCTCTTGTGCCATATTCTGTCAGTCACTACTATGACCATGTCACCAAGGTCATCCGTATTGTTAGCCTGTCATTGTGGCTCCGGATCAGACCGGGCGACCCCCTCCTCATTCCCGTAACACGGACCATGCCAACCTCCTTTCAGCGACCTCAAGCAATCAATAGCGAAAATATCTCGAAATGTATTCGACTTTTATTTATGGCCTAATCTATGCGGTTATAGACTCCCGAATCGGTAGGTGCACGGATGTAGACATTACGGCAGTCACGGAAGGGGTTCGCTGTGTCACTCACTGAGCGACACTGAGAACTGGGTCTGACTCGTCCTCCTCTCTCCGTGTCACAGGCACCAGTTGTCCCCGTACCATGCTGGTGACCAGGTATGCGGCTAAATTGAAGTAGCCCTATTTTCAACCTCGGTTTGCGGTAGCTACAGTAGTACTGGTGCAACCCAAGACGGTGATTGGACTTTCAAATTGAGGATTTGGCCATAAACCTATTCACTGATAATCAAGTGGAAGACCATACACGCGAAGAATACATGTAGAGTATTACAACTGTAGCATTTACTGTCGACTACACGTGTCATGCGGAGAGCTTCATCCGTATCCACCGGGGGGAACCAGAGACCGATCCAAGTATCAGAACCAATGACGTGTTTCCGTCCATTTACCGACGTGTTGTGCAGACGGAAGAAGAACAAACACGAGATGCCAATGCATTTTCATATCAAGCATGTCAGCGTATCATTTCTCCATTGATTACAGACGGTCGACGTAAAACAACCCTCGTCGAATATTCAAAACGGGATTACAATAACGAGATGTGGACAACGACTCCCATTGTTAGGGCGGAGAGACATGTAAACCTGTCAGTATAGCCGTAATCTTTGATTTAAAAAAAAAAAAAATACATTAAACAAAGAAGTAGACCAGACCCAGCTGCTATTGCACTGGTGTCTATAGGAGACACATCTAGTTAAGTAGACCGGAACTGGTCTTTTTTTGTACAGGGCGAGTGGACCATCTGTGGTGTGTCCAGGAGGATGCAGTGGATGTAAACAAACAACAATGGAAGCCGTGGGTCTAGTTCTTTGCAGCCAGACCTTAGTTCTACATAGTTATCAAGGTATAGCAGACCCATATCCATCCATCCAGAACACCTGTCGGCTCTGCGGACAAAATCTGCTCATCAAAGGGACATTACAGGCAACCAGAAGGATCTTCGACAAGCCCAAAGCCTCAAAAGAAAAGAAGTTATGTGACAGATTCCTTGCCACCGGTTTAGTGTTAACTGAAGCGCCGGGGGTGAAGTCGGGCAGAATTTGTGCTAAGTGCTATCGACTATTTCTCAGGATAGAGGAATCTGTAAGCGTTTTAAAGAAATGGCAATCAGAGCATCAGACACCGGGGACGAGCAAGAAGAGGAAGCGTGAACTGGAACCGAGTCCATCTGAAACAGACAGGGGAGCCAAGAAGACATCTGAACTGGAACCGAGTCCATCGGAAACAGACAGGGGAGCCAGGAAGACATGCCCTCCCTATAAAAAGGTTCCCCCGAGGAGCAGTCTTGTCGAGGTAGTTATACTAACCAACTAGCCCAACATTGGACTAAAGGAGCCTAAACGTTACTCCTTCGTCCAAGGACCTTACACATTATGATTAAAGGGCAAATTAAAGGGCTCTGGAAGTCAAACCATCCAAATACTCCATCTAATCGCGAATCGATTCTCAATTGCGGTACGATTCTAGAAACATAAATCCATATCACAAATGCAAAATACACACATAACGTATAGCGTTTTAACAGTATTTTTCAGTGACAACAGATTGTTGAATCGGCCTCCCCTGTACACACCGGTGTTCAGAGACGCAGATAGCAAATTAGCTCAGGTAGTCGACTCTGTCTTCTGTTTGTTTTTCAGTAAATAAGCGCACTAACATGGAAATATGGCTGTGTGGGAACCCTAACTCCTATAAAGGTGTATCAATTTAACCTTTTTTTATTTTTTTTTATTATTTTTTTTAAACGTATTTCTCGCCGATATGAAATATACGGTTATTTTAATGCTACCAAAACCCGTACCGCAAGCGATGCGTGTGTTAAGACCAAGCTTCTTGTCTCTTAAAGAAACACCCAGAACATGCATCACCTAGGTAACTAGCAAGCGCACCCCCCTCCCTCCCAAAACCACATGCATATACTTGTACTGTAGTTATTCCTACCGTCTGTATTTTCATTATAATACTCTATTCGGTATATTAATTTCACATTGTTTTTCAGGTTGCCATAACATACCCTAACCAATTGGATCCTAAGCTGAAAAAGAGGGTTGAGAAGGTTTCCTCAGAATTTTCTGGAATGGTTGAAAACTTGGCAAAAGGCAAATTGACGACATTTGTCAGGTTAGCCTTGACAAATGAAACCATGTGTCAAGAAATCAGAAAGCAGATGACACAGAAAATAGAAGCAGAGGTCAAGGCATATGCAAGACCCTTAAATTACTTGACTTCTGCCGAACCTTGCATCTTGAGTAGTACCTCGTTGGAGAATATGAAGGCTTTTTCATACGAAGCGTTGGATGATGAGTTGGCCAGGAAGACCCCATGGCTTTACACCACCATCAATACTACAACAGGTGGTTCCATCATCCATAACTGTGTGGCTGCCTCTGTGGCCCTGAGAGGTAGAAACCCAAGGCTTTCTGCACTGGCCTATGTCATCAACTCAACACTGACCCAAGGGGGGGTTAAGCCCATTTTCAAAAGACTCTCTAAGATGGGCATAACAACCACACACAGCAATGTCCTAAATAAGCAGAAAGAGATGAAGGCAGCTGGGTACAACATCAACATCAAATGCTGGAGGGAGGACTGTGAGCTGTTTTTCCAACATAGTGTCAGTGGTGAAGTCTGTCCCCGACCTCCTCCAACTGCTAAACCGACAGAGGAGACCGGAAGCGAGGAAGAAGTAGAGGACGGGGGTCCAGTGGAGGATGAGTTTGAAATAGAGCTGGACTGGGGTCCACTGGAGGAAGAGGGTGAAGGAGATGAGGACGAGTGGAGTCCACTGTCAGAAGAGACAGAAAGAGAGGAGGACAGAGGATCAACAGTGGAGGAAGAGGGAGGAGAGGAGAGAGACAGGGGTTCCCTGCTAGGAGAGACAGAGGAACAGGGAGGAGAGGAGAAAGACAGGAGTTCCCTGCTAGGAGAGACAGAGGGACAGGGATTAGAGGAGAAAGACAGGAGTTCCCTGCTAGGAGAGACAGAGGAACAGGGACATACATCATCAGCACTAGAAGGAAATGACAGACAGGAAGAGGACTCTGATTCATCAGTGGATTCAGAGACTGAATTCTTTGGATTAAACCTCACCTGTGAGAGTGATTAGAGAAGTAGCCTAACAAAGAGTCTGTAGATGACAGATCTAGGCCTAGGGTCCAAGGCTACATCTCTGAACAAAAATGGACTAGTCATAGTTTGGGAACCAACTCACAATACAGGTGGTGACACTTTGAACTGTACTTCATAACATGGTCATAAATATGATATACAAAGTGTTATAAGAAGATGTTATGGCATTTTGTGTCACTGAATGTCAATTGCCATTGTATCATGTATTGGAAACAGTTTTAGAGAATAAAAATGCTTTGCCTTTTTTGTTTCGGTATCAACATTCTTGACTTGCTGGAATACTTTATCACAGCCTACATCTGGTAAATAATATGGTTCACAATTTCACAAAATTCACCCAGCTTATTGTGGGAAGCTTGTGGAAGGCTACCCAAAAATGTTTGACCCAAGTTAAACAATTTAAAGGCAATGCTACCAAATACTAATTGACTGTATGTAAACTTATGACCCACTGGGAATGTGATGAAAGAAATGAAAGCTGAAATAAATCAATCCCTCTACTATTATTCTGACATTTCACATTCTTAAAATAAAGTGGTGGTCCTAACTGACCTAAGACAGCATTTTTACTAGGATTAAATGTCAGGAATTGTGAAAAACTGAGTTTAAATGTATTTGGCTAAGGTGTATGTAAACTTCTGACTTCAACTGTATATGTCTGCCCAGAGCAATGCCAAAGTATTTGATGCAAGTTCCAGGTTTGTCACAATTTGTTATCAAGCAAGCACTGAAAATTGTGACTGAGGAGTGTCGAAGATTGACCAGTAAAAAGGTGGACTGAATACTGAGACACAGCAGTCCTTTAGCACTGATAAAGTTTTGGATGAGTGGAAACAGTCAGACACACAAATTGTGGAATTTTTGCAATGTGTGAGCACTTTCTTCAGACTGTGTCTCCAGGAACAAGGAAGAGGCCTTCAGACTGTGTCTCCAGGAACAAGGAAGAGGCCTTCAGACTGTGTCTCCAGGAACAAGGAAGAGGCCTTCAGACTGTGTCTCCGGGAACAAGGAAGAGGCCTTCAGACTGTGTCTCCAGGAACAAGGAAGAGGCCTTCAGACTGTGTCTCCGGGAACAAGGAAGAGGCCTTCAGACTGTGTCTCCAGGAACAAGGAAGAGGCCTTCAGATTGTGTCTCCGGGAACAAGGAAGAGGCCTTCAGACTGTGTCTCCAGGAACAAGGAAGAGGCCTTCAGACTGTGTCTCCAGGAACAAGGAAGAGGCCTTCAGACTGCACAAAGAAGTAACTAATGGCCATGGCAGATGCCACCCTTTTAAGGGCACGTTTGAAATGTATGTGTTTCATAATGCGTTTGTCATGCATCACGGTGGGGCCAAACAAATGTCCTTTAACAGACTAACCAGGCTCGGTGTCTGTGTGTCCAGGAAGAGTACCATTACAAAATATAAACAGATTGGCAAGTCATGGGATGAGAAATGCCTCCAGTGGAAGAGCAATATGGAGGGTGTCCAGGTCCAGACTGTATGGGTTAAGCACATTTTCAATAGACTATCAAATATGGGCATTGTAACATCATACCGTTGATAGAGGAAGAGGAGGACCGACAGTCCAGGGAGAGATAGAGGAAGAGGAGGACCGACAGTCCAGGGAGAGATAGAGGAAGAGGAGGACCAACAGTCCAGGGAGAGATAGAGGAAAAGGAGGACCGACAGTCCAGGGAGAGATAGAGGAAGAGGAGGACCGACAGTCCAGGGAGAGATAGAGGAAGAGGAAGAGGAGGACCAACAGTCCAGGGAGAGATAGAGGAAGAGGAGGACCGACAGTCCAGGGAGAGATAGAGGAAGAGGAGGACCAACAGTCCAGGGAGAGATAGAGGAAGAGGAGGACCAACAGTCCAGGGAGAGATAGAGGAAGAGGAGGACCGACAGTCCAGGGAGAGATAGAGGAGGACCGACAGTCCAGGGAGAGATAGAGATAGAGGAGGACCGACAGTCCAGGGAGAGATAGAGAAAGAGGAGGACCGACAGTCCAGGGAGAGATAGAGGAAGAGGAGGACCGACAGTCCAGGGAGAGATAGAGGAAGAGGAGGACCGACAGTCCAGGGAGAGATAGAGGAAGAGGAGGACCAACAGTCCAGGGAGAGATAGAGGAAGAGGAGGACCGACAGTCCAGGGAGAGATAGAGGAAGAGGAGGACCGACAGTCCAGGGAGAGATAGAGGAAGAGGAAGAGGAGGACCAACAGTCCAGGGAGAGATAGAGGGAAGAGGAGGACCGACAGTCCAGGGAGAGATAGAGGAAGAGGAGGACCAACAGTCCAGGGAGAGATAGAGGAAGAGGAGGACCAACAGTCCAGGGAGAGATAGAGGAAGAGGAGGACCGACAATCCAGGGAGAGATAGAGGAGGACCGACAGTCCAGGGAGAGATAGAGATAGAGGAGGACCGACAGTCCAGGGAGAGATAGAGAAAGAGGAGGACCGACAGTCCAGGGAGAGATAGAGGAAGAGGAGGACCGACAGTCCAGGGAGAGATAGAGGAAGAGGAGGACCAACAGTCCAGGGAGAGATAGAGGAAGAGGAGGACCGACAGTCCAGGGAGAGATAGAGGAAGAGGAGGACCAACAGTCCAGGGAGAGGACAGAGGGAGGCTGGGCAAATATTTCTGTCCACGCTGGAGCTGCAGAGAGATATATCCTCTAATACAGGACTATTAAGGGCCCAATGCACTACTTTTGTGAGACATTATTATTTTCTAAATTATAATAATTTTTATAATATTTTATAATATATTATAATCATTTTTATAATACATTTTTATAATATATTATAATTATATTTGGGGGATTTAAAAAAAAAGTACCCCTACTTCCCGTGGCTATGCCGAAGGGTACAGTACAAAGCAAACTAGATCTACTCTGGGTTTTCTCAAACTAGCCAGCTTCAGCTAGCAGCAACGCGGTGTGCCTGGATACAGCCCTTAGCCGTGGTATATTGACCATACACCACAACCCCCCGAGGTGCCTTATTGCTATTATAAACTGGTTACCAACATAATTAGAGCAGGAAAAATAAACGTTTTGTCATACCCGTGGTATACGGTCTGATATACCACGGCTGTCAACCAATCAGCATTCAGGGTGTCGAACCACCCAGTTTATAATGAATAGTATTATACCAGTAGACCAATTGTTATACAAATGTAACTTTCACACTGCAATACTGACTCTTGACAAGCTTTATCTTGTGCACTGGATTATTCTGCAAACTTTACCATAAAACCCTTTCAACTATATCCACAGGGGGAAGCCAGAGACAAAGACAACTTTGACAGTTTTATAAAACGGTAGCCTAAAGTAGACGGACCCAAACTGTTTCATTGTGTGAGACGATTCGGCAACAAATCTTTGCAAATTGGGGGGGTGCCACGTAATTTGTAACAGCATATGAAAAGCGGCTGTATTTTGTTCAGTCCAGTAGACTGCAGAAATACATCATGTGCACCGCACAACCATTTCATGCCAACCAATCAGGTGACCCATGGAAGTCCGGTCATGTTTTTTATGTATTATTATTTCACCTTTTATTCAACCAGGTAGGTCTATATGATGTCATAATACAGGTAGGCCAGTAGAGAACAAGTTCTGATTTACAACTGCGACCTGGCCAAGATAAAGCAGAGCAGTTCAACACAAACAACAACACAGAGTTACACATGGAGTAAAACAAAACATACAGTCAATAATACAGTAATACACATGTGACCGAAGCCTGCATGGAGGGGCGTCGGTGAGGAGGACGAGGAGGGGCGTCGGCGAGGAGGACGAGGAGGGGCGTCCGGTGAGGAGGACGAGGAGGGGCGTCGGCGAGGAGGACGAGGAGGGGCGTCGGCGAGGAGGACGAGGAGGGGCGTCCGGTGAGGAGGACGAGGAGGGGCGTCGGCGAGGAGGACGAGGAGGGGCGTCGGCGAGGAGGACGAGGAGGGGCGTCCGGTGAGGCGTCGTCGGTTGAAAACAGCAAAACACATCGCTGCTTAACGGATTTCGCAACACCGACCGTTCAACATGTATTTTCTCGCTTCGTAGTGAAATGAGGGCAACATGGGAGCCAAGGAGTCACGGATAGGTTTCCTTTCGTATGACGAGGCCGTCAAAAGAGGTAAGCGGGTGCTGTCTTGTTTATCCATCACTAACGTTATATTAGTTTATCCATCACTAACGTTATATTAGTTTATCCATCACTAACGTTATATTAGTTTATCCATCACTAACGTTATATTAGTTTATCCATCACTAACGTTTTAGTTAACTAGCCAGCCGCTAGTGATGGGTTGGTTGTCTAGTCAAGCTGTGTTGTTAAATACCACTCTCACTACACATTGACGAGTACAGCTAGTGAACGGCTAGGCTGTCAGTGTCTCTGTCAAGTGTTTCAAAAACAATCTGCTGGCTGGAATCACATTGAACCAAATCCTGATTTTAACAGGCCACACAATATTTATGATTATGTTGGTAAAAGTAAAAAAAACGTTAGCTAGGTGAATGTTTATCAGTGGTCATTATGTTTTGTTTTTTTTACTTTTTATTTAACCAGGCAAGTCATTTAAGAACAAACTGCGTTGTTCAGGAGCAGAACGAGAGATTTTTTACCTTGTCAGTTCAGGGGATTCGATCCGGCAACCTTTCGGTAACTGGCCAAAAACTCTGACCGCTAGGCTACTCTGCCGCCTAATAATCAGGCACTGCCCTCATGGACAAACAGGGAGTGATTACAGGGTTGATTTGTGAATAACCAAGATAACATTCATTACTTGTTTCTGCTAGATCTCATAATATAACCCATCTAGTCTACTGTATGAGTTCATTAGTGAACGTTAGATAGAAAGCATGAGATGTCAGCTGTGTTCTTATACTAGGCCAGCTGGATGTATTTCTCTCTTCAGATCAGGATATTCTTTACCGTGTTCTTGTATAGCTATGCCTAGTGCTGAGTCAATTATCACAATGGCATTGCAGTGGTTAGACCGGATAGAAGTAGCCTAGTACCAGCCAAAATGTTTAGGATAAATAGTGAATCAATTTGTTATAATTTTGCATATCCATCTGTTAATTGGTTCGGTGATGTAAGACTCGGGTGAATATTTATCACGAAGCACTTGGAAATATCTTATACCATTACCTGATATTTGTTGTACTTTGGTCCCTGCAGTTGTAACAACTGAACTTTCCCTGTCAGGAGGATTATCGAAATGTGTTACTTTTAGGGTTCTGTCACTGTGTGACCTCGTATGGTAATGTACATTTAGGGTTCTGTCACTGTGTGACCTCGTATAATAATGTACATTTAGGGTTCTGTCACTGTGTGACCTCGTATGATAATGTAGATTTAGAGTTCTGTCACTGTGTGACCTCGTATAATAATGTACATTTAGGGTTCTGTCACTGTGTGACCTCGTATGATAATGTAGATTTAGAGTTCTGTCACTGTGTGACCTCGTATAATAATGTACATTTAGGGTTCTGTCACTGTGTGACCTCGTATGATAATGTAGATTTAGGGTTCTGTCACTGTGTGACCTCGTATGGTTATGTACATTTAGGGTTCTGTCACTGTGTGACCTCGTATGACAATGTAGATTTAGGGTTCTGTCACTGTGTGACCTCGTATGGTTATGTACATTTAGGGTTCTGTCACTGTGTGACCTCGTATGATAATGTAGATTTAGGGTTCTGTCACTGTGTGACCTCGTATGATAATGTAGATTTAGGGTTCTGTCACTGTGTGACCTCGTATGGTAATGTATATTTAGGGTTCTGTCACTGTGTAACCTCGTATGGTTATGCACATTTAGGGTTCTGTCACTGTGTGACCTCGTATGATAATGTAGATTTAGGGTTCTGTCACTGTGTGACCTCGTATGATAATGTTTATTTAGGGTTCTGTCACTGTGTGACCTCTTATGGTAATGTACATTTAGGGTTCTGTCACTGTGTGATCTCGTATGGTAATGTAGATTTAGGGTTCTGTCACTGTGTGACCTCGTATGGTTATGTACATTTAGGGTTCTGTCACTGTGTGATCTCGTATGGTAATGTACATTTAGGGTTCTGTCACTGTGTGACCTCGTATAATAATGTACATTTAGGGTTCTGTCACTGTGTGACCTCGTATAATAATGTACATTTAGGGTTCTGTCACTGTGTGACCTCGTATGATAATGTAGATTTAGAGTTCTGTCACTGTGTGACCTCGTATAATAATGTAGATTTAGAGTTCTGTCACTGTGTGACCTCGTATAATAATGTACATTTAGGGTTCTGTCACTGTGTGACCTCGTATGATAATGTAGATTTAGAGTTCTGTCACTGTGTGACCTCGTATTGTTATGTACATTTAGGGTTCTGTCACTGTGTGACCTCGTATGACAATGTAGATTTAGGGTTCTGTCACTGTGTGACCTCGTATGGTTATGTACATTTAGGGTTCTGTCACTGTGTGACCTCGTATGATAATGTAGATTTAGGGTTCTGTCACTGTGTGACCTCGTATGATAATGTAGATTTAGGGTTCTGTCACTGTGTGACCTCTTATGGTAATGTACATTTAGGGTTCTGTCACTGTGTGATCTCGTATGGTAATGTAGATTTAGGGTTCTGTCACTGTGTGACCTCGTATGGTTATGTACATTTAGGGTTCTGTCACTGTGTGATCTCGTATGGTATGTACATTTAGGGTTCTGTCACTGTGTGACCTCGTATGATAATGTTTATTTAGGGTTCTGTCACTTTGTAACCTTATTCGTATGATAATGTACATTTAGGGTTCTGTCACTGTGTGACCTCGTATGGTAATGTACTTTTAGGGTTCTGTCACTGTGTAACCTTATATGATAATGTACATTTAGGGTTCTGTCACTGTAACCTCGTATGATAATGTACATTTAGGGTTCTGTCACTGTGTGACCTCATATGATAATGTACTTTTAGGGTTATGTCACTGTGTAACCTCTTATGGTAATGTATATTTAGGGTTCTGTCACTGTGTGACCTCGTATGGTTATGTACATTTAGGGTTCTGTCACTGTGTGACCTCGTATGATTATGTGCATTTAGGCCTATTGCTCTTTTGTAATTGTGGTGTAGGACTGAAGTAGCATATTCCAGTAGTGGAGTTAGCCTTTTTCTGTTTTGTTCAATGTTTGATATGCTGTTCTATTCATTTTTACTGTCACATAACAATGTGATAAAAACAGAATCATTCCTGACCATTAAACTGCATCGAAAGGTCCACTGGCTGACTGACTGACTGACTGACTGGCTGGCTGGCTGGCTGACTGGCTGGCTGACTGGCTGACTGGCTGGCTGACTGGCTGGCTGGCTGACTGGCTGACTGACTTGCTTGACTTCTTGTCAGGGACTGATTGCTAGTCAGCTATTCCTCTTTCAATACTCTACTGTAGGCTGCATGGTGACGTTAGACACAGACGAACATTCCTCTGATTTATGATCACGTTATGAAGCACACGGGAATCACCTATATCCCGTCTACCGGGTGGTCACAGCGTAACGGAATTAAGCAGAAAGGTGACCACGGAGATTAGAGCCGTTGTCATGGCGACACAGTGGGTCAGGTGTCTGTCTCTAAACAACTAAAGTAGGCCTACGCTGTTTTCCTTCAGCGAGCAGACCGTCCCGTGTTGATTCTCTGTTCTTCCCATTGTAAGAGTCACAACACTTAAGACTGATTTATAGTAGTATTAGTGGATCCAGCCTAATGGATGCGATAGAGGAGGATTGTGCTGTCGTATATACTCATAGTAAAACAACGTGACACTTGTGGACGGGGTCGTCATTCACGTAGCAGCTCCAAGGCCGCCAGTTTTATCACGAGAAGCACCTTGCTGTACTGTGCCTCCTGAATACTGATGTTGCTAGGAATGAGGTGACGGCGGGAACCTCGTGACTCATGTCTCCAACTACTGTAGATATGAGTCACGCTGGCCTTGTGGTAACCTTAGCTAAGCGCCGTGACAGTCAACAGAGGGAAACCAGCCCACTGCAGGACCCAGGCAGCAGCTCCTGGCATCAGTCAGTCAGTCAGTAATAGTGTGAAATGATAATCATTGTGTGTAATCAACCTTGACATATCCTAGTTAAACACGAAGGGTTAAAAATCAGTTGGTCGTATTTGAATGCTTATCTCATGCAGCACTTCCCGTAATATCTTTGTTGTTCCGTTTCTAAAACGCTTACGGAAAGAGACGAGAGCAGGCGGGTCAAACTTCTGCTCAGATCAGAGCAAACTCTGTGCCAACGTTGGAGGAGGATATTTTTCTGACGGGACTGTATGTAGGCCTCAGCCCAGCAGCCACGTTGAGTCGCCATGTCCGAGCACCTATTGGACACTTGGATCTAGGGCCCTTTAATACATAACTGCGCCCTTGAGTGCAACCAGTGGGTTTCCCAATCAGACACAATTATTTCTATATTTTTTATTTAACAATCAGTGTATGCCATGGACCGTTTGTTGGCGCTCAAGGTGCAGAACGGCACCAGGCAGTCAGAGCAGTCGTCTGAGAGATGGGATGTCATACGGTAGCTAGCTGTGGAACTGGCTGGCACCTGGGCTCCATGAGAGCTGCAGCGTCAGCGGTCTTCGTCTCTCTCTCTCTCTCTCTCTCTCTATCGTTCTGTCTCTCTCTATCGTTCTGTCTCTCTCTCTCTCTCTCTCTCTCTCTCTCTCTCTCTCTCTCTCTCTCTCTCTCTCTCTCTCTCTCTCTCTCTCTCTCTCTCTCTCTCTATCGTTCTGTCTCTCTCTAGATCGTTCTGTCTCTCTCTCTCTCTCTCTCTCTCTCTCTCTCTCTCTCTCGTTCTGTCTCTCTCTCGTTCTCTCTCTCTCTATCGTTCTGTCTCTCTCTCTCGTTCTGTCTCTCTCTCTCTCTCTCTCTTGTTCTGTCTCTCTCTTGTTCTGTCTCTATCGTTCTCTCTCTCTCTCGTTCTCTCTCTCTCTCGTTCTGTCTCTCTCTCTCTATCGTTCTGTCTCTCTCGTTCTGTCTCTCTCTCTCTATCGTTCTGTCTCTCTCTCTATCGTTCTGTCTCTCTCGTTCTGTCTCTCTCTCTCTCTCGTTCTGTCTCTCTCTCGTTCTGTCTCTCTCTCTCGTTCTGTCTCTCTCTCGTTCTGTCTCTCTCTCTTGTTCTTTCTCTCTCTCTCTCGTTCTGTCTCTCTCTCGTTCTGTCTCTCTCTCTTGTTCTTTCTCTCTCTCTCTCGTTCTGTCTCTCTCTCTCGTTCTGTCTCGTTCTGTCTCTCTCTCTCTATCGTTCTGTCTCTGTCTTGTTCTCTCTCTCTCTCATTCTGTTCCTTGATGGATAGGCAGTGCTTTGCATCCACATCTTGTTTTGGCTCTGGTCAGTCCCACCTGAGGATTTGGGTTATTCACATTTGCCTAGTGTGACGGCAAAGCGTTCCATTCGAGATCTTTTGGATGGGAACACCGGTAGTGTTCTGGTTAGATGAATGTCAGCTTGCGTTGCATAGCAGCCTGATAGCATTATTAAGAGGCGTCCTTTGATATCAATTCATTACAGCTACAATCCAGCAGGCAGTGTACTGTTTCAATTAATGTACGTGGAGTTACCCACCGACCAACTAGGATATTAGTTAATGTACGTGGAGTTACCCACCGGCCAACTAGGATATTAGTTAATGTACGTGGAGTTACCCACCGACCAACTAGGATATTAATTAATGTACGTGGAGTAACCCACCGACCAACTAGGATATTAGTTAATGTACGTGGAGTTACCCACCGACCAACTAGGATATTAGTTAATGTACGTGGAGTTACCCACCGACCAACTAGGATATTAGTTAATGTACGTGGAGTTACCCACCGACCAACTAGGATATTAGTTAATGTACGTGGAGTTACCCACCGACCAACTAGGATATTAGTTAATGTACGTGGAGTTACCCACCGACCAACTAGGATATTAGTTAATGTACGTGGAGTTACCCACCGACCAACTAGGATATTAGTTAATGCGTGGAGTTACCCACCGACCAACTAGGATATTAGTTAATGTACGTGGAGTTACCCACCGACCAACTAGGATATTAGTTAATGTACGTGGAGTTACCCACCGACCAACTAGGATATTAGTTAATGTACGTGGAGTTACCCACCGACCAACTAGGATATTAGTTAATGCACGGGAGTTACCCAATCGACCAACTAGGATATTAGTTAATGTACGTGGAGTTACCCACCGACCAACTAGGATATTAGTTAATGTACGTGGAGTTACCCACCGACCAACTAGGATATTAGTTAATGCACGTGAGTTACCCACCGACCAACTAGGATATTAGTTAATGTGCGTGGAGTTACCCACCGACCAACTAGGATATTAGTTAATGTGCACGTGGAGTTACCCACCGACCAACTAGGATATTAGTTAATGTACGTGGAGTTACCCCACCGACCAACTAGGATATTAGTTAATGTACGTGGAGTTACCCACCGACCAACTAGGATATTAGTTAATGTACGTGGAGTTACCCACCGACCAACTAGGATATTAGTTAATGTACGTGGAGTTACCCACCGACCAACTAGGATATTAGTTAATGTGTGGAGTTACCCACCGACCAACTAGGATATTAGTTAATGCACGTGGAGTTACCCACCGACCAACTAGGATATTAGTTAATGCACGTGGAGTTACCCACCGACCAACTAGGATATTAGTTAATGCGTGGAGTTACCCACCGACCAACTAGGATATTAGTTAATGCACGTGAGTTACCCACCGACCAACTAGGATATTAGTTAATGCACGTGGAGTTACCCACCGACCAACTAGGATATTAGTTAATGCACGGAGTTACCCACCGACCAACTAGGATATTAGTTAATGCACGGAGTTACCCACCGACCAACTAGGATATTAGTTAATGCACGTGGAGTTACCCACCGACCAACTAGGATATTAGTTAATGCACGTGGAGTTACCCACCGACCAACTAGGATATTAGTTAATGCACGTGGAGTTACCCAATCGACCAACTAGGATATTAGTTAATGCACGTGGAGTTACCCACCGACCAACTAGGATATTAGTTAATGCACGTGGAGTTACCCACCGACCAACTAGGATATTAGTTAATGCACGTGGAGTTACCCACCGACCAACTAGGATATTAGTTAATGCACGCGGAGTTACCCACCGACCAACTAGGATATTAGTTAATGCACGTGGAGTTACCCACCGACCAACTAGGATATTAGTTAATGCACGTGGAGTTACCCACCGACCAACTAGGATATTAGTTAATGCACGTGGAGTTACCCACCGACCAACTAGGATATTAGTTAATGCACGTGGAGTTACCCACCGACCAACTAGGATATTAGTTAATGCACGTGGAGTTACCCACCGACCAACTAGGATATTAGTTAATGTACGTGGAGTTACCCACCGACCAACTAGGATATTAGTTAATGTACGTGGAGTTACCCACCGACCAACTAGGATATTAGTTAATGTACGTGGAGTTACCCAATCGACCAACTAGGATATTAGTTAATGCACGTGAGTTACCCACCGACCAACTAGGATATTAGTTAATGTACGTGGAGTTACCCACCGACCAACTAGGATATTAGTTAATGTACGTGGAGTTACCCACCGACCAACTAGGATATTAGTTAATGTACGTGGAGTTACCCACCGACCAACTAGGATATTAGTTAATGCACGGAGTTACCCACCGACCAACTAGGATATTAGTTAATGCACGTGGAGTTACCCACCACCAACTAGGATATTAGTTAATGCACGTGGAGTTACCCACCGACCAACTAGGATATTAGTTAATGTACGTGGAGTTACCCAATCGACCAACTAGGATATTAGTTAATGCACGTGGAGTTACCCACCGACCAACTAGGATATTAGTTAATGCACGTGGAGTTACCCAATCGACCAACTAGGATATTAGTTAATGCACGTGGAGTTACCCACCGACCAACTAGGATATTAGTTAATGCACGTGGAGTTACCCACCGACCAACTAGGATATTAGTTAATGCACGTGGAGTTACCCACCGACCAACTAGGATATTAGTTAATGTACGTGGAGTTACCCACCGACCAACTAGGATATTAGTTAATGTACGTGGAGTTACCCACCGACCAACTAGGATATTAGTTAATGTACGTGGAGTTACCCACCGACCAACTAGGATATTAGTTAATGTACGTGGAGTTACCCACCGACCAACTAGGATATTAGTTAATGTACGTGGAGTTACCCACCGACCAACTAGGATATTAGTTAATGCACGTGGAGTTACCCAATCGACCAACTAGGATATTAGTTAATGCACGTGGAGTTACCCACCGACCAACTAGGATATTAGTTAATGCACGTGGAGTTACCCACCGACCAACTAGGATATTAGTTAATGCACGTGGAGTTACCCACCGACCAACTAGGATATTAGTTAATGCACGTGGAGTTACCCACCGACCAACTAGGATATTAGTTAATGCACGTGGAGTTACCCACGACCAACTAGGATATTAGTTAATGTACGTGGAGTTACCCACCGACCAACTAGGATATTAGTTAATGTACGTGGAGTTACCCACCGACCAACTAGGATATTAGTTAATGCACGTGAGTTACCCACCGACCAACTAGGATATTAGTTAATGCACGTGGAGTTACCCAATCGACCAACTAGGATATTAGTTAATGCGTGGAGTTACCCACCCGACCAACTAGGATATTAGTTAATGTACGTGGAGTTACCCACCCGACCAACTAGGATATTAGTTAATGCACGTGAGTTACCCACCGACCAACTAGGATATTAGTTAATGTACGTGGAGTTACCCACCGACCAACTAGGATATTAGTTAATGTACGTGGAGTTACCCACCGACCAACTAGGATATTAGTTAATGTACGTGGAGTTACCCACCGACCAACTAGGATATTAGTTAATGTACGTGGAGTTACCCACCGACCAACTAGGATATTAGTTAATGTACGTGGAGTTACCCCACCGGCCAACTAGGATATTAGTTAATGTACGTGGAGTTACCCCACCGACCAAAAACTAAACTATTATTTAGCAAAGTCATTGGTGGTTAATCAATACAGACCTCTCTGATACTTAGAGAAATGTAATGAATGTCCCTGTATCAGTTAGACCTGTTCAATATCATCTAGACTAGAGGGAGATGGGGTTTCCAATGGTTTCCATATACGGAATGGGGTTACGAAAGCCACAAGCAATACCCACTCAAAATGTCCAATTCAAATCCTCTCAGGCAGTGAAGGGGACAACAAAGCTGGGTTGAGGCGTAGCCCAATCATTGAACTGAACCTAGTTGGTTGCATTCTCGATGCCCCCCCCCCTCTGCCTCGTTCCAGTTCGTCCCCTCTAGCAACGGGTGTGGCACTACTTCATCCTGATTGACTGCGTTGCCATGGGTCTAACGGTCGGTGGTGTGGCTGACGCCGGCTCTGCTGGGAGTCCCATTCGTTAAAAAGCCCCGCCGCTGTTAAGATTGAGCGAGCAGCGGGTTCACGGCCCAGGGTTCAGCGGGGCCAAGATCCTCTGAATACAGACAAGATAATGACCTGCTCTTAAACCTGACGGAACCTGTGGATCCATGGTTATTTATGACACAGCCAGGTGCCACTAGTGGCGACCTAAATAAGAATTGAACATTTATCAAAGCATATTAGTCACGTGCGCCGAATACAACAGGTGTAGACCTTAGAGTGAAATGCTTCCTTACTTCTTCCTAGGATCGCATGGAGGAAGCTCCTCTCAGATAAGGTAGTCAACATGGTTCCTTGTAGTAATGCTAGAGCAGCACGGTACAATCCCAAACAACAACCCGTTTCCCCCCTCTGACGTTGTCTATCCTTTCAGCTTCAGGGAGAAGCTGGCATAATTGAAAGCGTGTTTCAAGGCTGAAGCAGCCAGGTGAATTTTTCTGTGGCTGTCATCTCAAAGTGCTGTACTGTCTCGAGTGTTTGTGCTCTTCAAACCAGTTCAAAGTATATATTTGTGTATATATACGTATATTTGTATAATATATACGTGGTATTTGTAGGCTTTTGACACTGCTGAAATTCTCCGCATTGAACAGTTAGCTTAGATTATATTGTCGTCACTTGTCAGCAGAGGAGAAGACAAACGCAGTGTAGATTAGACCGTGATCTATTCAGAACTAGATCTTTGAAAAAGGTCTACACACAGTGCAGTCTTACAGAATATGGTTTTCTATTAGCGTTTCAACCCACAAGAACATATTTTACCCAGCTGTTTATTCCTACCCTGCTGCAATACTGGGGTCACACTCACACTTCCACCCATTTCTTTAATATGAGCGACCCGCTTTTCCTCCTTCCAGTTCCCAGATTCATAAACATCTCTTTGACTTTGAGGCTGTTGCTTTTTAATTAGGTTTTTTATTAGCTTTAAAAAAAAAAAAAAAGAAGCCATCCAGGGAGGGAACGGAACGATCATCAGTCCTGTTTTTTCAATTCCTCGCCGTACCCAGAGCAAGCAAGCAATTTCTCTCCGTCTCCCTGCTCTTTCTGCTCCTGTTTAATAACCGCGTCCTTCTACAGCAGCAGATAGTCTACTATAGGGGCTAGGATGGTAACACGCTGAGGCTGTGCTTGTCTGTGTGGTTTAATTGACCCCTGACAGAGCCACACATCAGATGGTAACACCTGTTCTTAGCCTTTTAAATGAAGGCAGCGGCCTAACTGATTTACAGCTGAGGGAGGTCTGAATAGGGAGTAGCCTAGCTCAAAATGGCTGATGAAGAGACCCCTGGTGGGGGCTCTTCTACTGAAATGCAACCCCTGGTGGGGGCTCTCCTACTGAAACGCAACCCTGGTGGGGGCTCTCCTACTGAAACACAACCCTGGTGGGGGCTCTCCTACTGAAACACAACCCTTGTGTGGGCTCTCCTACTGAAACGCACCCCTGGTGGGGGCTCTCATACAGAAACACAAACCTGGTGGGGGCTCTCCAAATGAAACGCAACCCTGGTGGGGGCACTCCTACTGAAACGCAACCCTGGTGGGGGCACTCCTACTGAAACGCAACCCTGGTGGGGGCTCTCCTACTGAAACGCAACCCTGGTGGGGGCTCTCCTACTGAAACGCCACCCTGGTGGGGGCTCTCCTACTGAAACGCAACCCCTGGTGGGGGCTCTCATACTGAAACGCACCCCTGGTGGGGGCTCTCATACAGAAACACAAACCTGGTGGGGGCTCTCCTACTGAAACGCAACCCTGGTAGGGGCACTCCTACTGAAACGCAACCCTGGTGGGGGCACTCCTACTGAAACGCAACCCTGGTGGGGCTCTCCTACTGAAACGCACCCTGGTGGGGGCTCTCCCTACTGAAACGCACTCCCTGGTGGGGCTCTCCTACTGAAACACAACCCTGGTGGGGGCTCTCATATGGAAACACAACCCTGGTGGGGTCTCTCATACTGAAACACAACCCTGGTGGGGGCTCTCATACTGAAACGTACCCCTGGTGGGGGCTCTCCTACTGAAACACAACCCTGGTGGGGGCTCTCCTACTGAAACGCACCCCTGGTGGGGGCTCTCCTACTGAAACACAACCCTGGTGGGGGCTCTCCTACTGAAACACAACCCTGGTGGGGGCTCTCATACGGAAACACAACCCTGGTGGGGGCTCTCATACTGAAACGCACCCCTGGTGGGGGCTCTCCTACTGAAACGCACCCCTGGTGGGGGCTTGTGTGCATCCTTTCTTCAGCTGGCGCCATCACATGTTAATCACCTTCTAGTCAAAGTGAAACCTGCCCTCTCTCCATAACAGAGGATAGGATATGACCTTGTTGGTTAGTTAGTTAGTTGGCACCCTATTCCCTAGGGCTGTGGTCCACACTAGTGCACTAGGGAATAGGGAACCATTTGGAATGCGACCTGTGACATATAAGATCAGCTTACTCTCCCCAAATTCCCTTTGGGTTAGGGACACCTTAGTCTTTAGTCTGATGTTAGGGACACCTTAGTCTTTAGCCTGATGGTAGGGACACCTTAGTCTTTAACCTGATGGTAGGGACACCTTAGTCTCTGATGTTAGGGACACCTTAGTCTTTAATCTGATGTTAGGGACACCTTAGTCTTTAGTCTGATGTTAGGGACACCTTAGTCTTTAGCCTGATGGTAGGGACACCTTAGTCTTTAACCTGATGGTAGGGACACCTTAGTCTTTAACCTGATGGTAGGGACACCTTAGTCTTTAGTCTGATGTTAGGGACACCTTAGTCTTTAACCTGATGGTAGGGACACCTTAGTCTCTAATGTTAGGGACACCTTAGTCTTTAACCTGATGGTAGGGACACCTTAGTCTTTAACCTGATGTTAGGGACACCTTAGTCTTTAGTCTGATGTTAGGGACACCTTAGTCTTTAGCCTGATGGTAGGGACACCTTAGTCTTTAACCTGATGGTAGGGACACCTTAGTCTCTGATGTTAGGGACACCTTAGTCTTTAATCTGATGTTAGGGACACCTTAGTCTTTAGTCTGATGTTAGGGACACCTTAGTCTTTAGCCTGATGGTAGGGACACCTTAGTCTTTAACCTGATGGTAGGGACACCTTAGTCTCTGATGTTAGGGACACCTTAGTCTTTAACCTGATGGTAGGGACACCTTAGTCTCTGATGTTAGGGACACCTTAGTCTTTAACCTGATGGTAGGGACACCTTAGTCTTTAATCTGATGTTAGGGACACCTTAGTCTTTAGTCTGATGTTAGGGACACCTTAGTCTTTAACCTGATGGTAGGGACACCTTAGTCTTTAGCCTGATGGTAGGGACACCTTAGTCTTTAACCTGATGGTAGGGACACCTTAGTCTCTGATGTTAGGGACACCTTAGTCTTTAACCTGATGGTAGGGACACCTTAGTCTTTAGCCTGATGTCTTTTTCTCGCTCTCCTTCCCCCTCCCCACTCTTTCTCTCGGTGTGTCCCCCCCCTCCCAACTCTTTCTCTCTGTAGTAACTGATGTGGAGTTGAAGCGGCTGAAGGATGCCTTTAAGAGGACCAGCGGCCTGTCCTACTACATGGCCCAACAGTGCTTCTACAGAGAAGTACTGGGAGATGGGATCCCTCCGAAGGTTGCAGAGGTACGTCCCCTGGGACCCAGAACAGACACACATTTCAGACACGCATTTCAGACACAACCTGATAGGAAATTGGAGGATATGACTGTCCCTTTCACCTCCCAACCCCTACAGTCCAGGTGAATCCTCTCCCCTCCCCAGTCCAGGTGAATCCTCTCACCTCCCCAGTCCAGGTGAATCCTCTCCCCTCCCCAGTCCAGGTGAATCCTCTCCCCTCCCCAGTCCAGGTGAATCCTCTCCCCTCCCCAGTCCAGGTGAATCCTCTCCCTCCCCAGTCCAGGTGAATCCTCTCCTCCCCAGTCCAGGTGAATCCTCTCACCTCCCCAGTCCAGGTGAATCCTCTCCCCTCCCCAGTCCAGGTGAATCCTCTCCCCTCCCCAGTCCAGGTGAATCCTCTCCCTCCCCAGTCCAGGTGAATCCTCTCCCTCCCCAGTCCAGGTGAATCCTCTCCCTCCCCAGTCCAGGTGAATCCTCTCACTTCCCCAGTCCAGGTGAATCCTCTCCCTCCCCAGTCCAGGTGAATCCTCTCCCCTCCCCAGTCCAGGTGAATCCTCTCACCTCCCCAGTCCAGGTGAATCCTCTCCCCTCCCCAGTCCAGGTGAATCCTCTCCCCTCCCCAGTCCAGGTGAATCCTCTCCCTCCCCAGTCCAGGTGAATCCTCTCCCTCCCTGTCCAGGTGAATCCTCTCACCTCCCCAGTCCAGGTGAATCCTCTCACCTCCCCAGTCCAGGTGAATCCTCTCCCCTCCCCAGTCCAGGTGAATCCTCTCCCCTCCCCAGTCCAGGTGAATCCTCTCCCCTCCCCAGTCCAGGTGAATCCTCTCCCTCCCAGTCCAGGTGAATCCTCTCCCTCCCCAGTCCAGGTGAATCCTCTCCCTCCCCAGTCCAGGTGAATCCTCTCCCTCCCCAGTCCAGGTGAATCCTCTCCCTCCCCAGTCCAGGTGAATCCTCTCCCTCCCCAGTCCAGGTGAATCCTCTCACTTCCCCAGTCCAGGTGAATCCTCTCACTTCCCCAGTCCAGGTGAATCCTCTCCCCTCCCCAGTCCAGGTGAATCCTCTCCCCTCCCCAGTCCAGCTGAATCCTCTCCCCTCCCCAGTCCTACAGTCCAGGTGAATCCTCTCACTTCCCCAGTCCAGGTGAATCCTCTCACCTCCCCAGTCCAGGTGAATCCTCTCCCCTCCCCAGTCCAGGTGAATCCTCTCCCCTCCCCAGTCCAGGTGAATCCTCTCACCTCCCCAGTCCAGGTGAATCCTCTCACTTCCCCAGTCCAGGTGAATCCTCTCCCCTCCCCAGTCCAGGTGAATCCTCTCCCCTCCCCAGTCCAGGTGAATCCTCCTCCCCAGTCCAGGTGAATCCTCTCACCTCCCCAGTCCAGGTGAAACCTCTCCCCTCCCCAGTCCAGGTGAATCCTCTCACCTCCCCAGTCCAGGTGAATCCACTCCCCTCCCCAGTCCAGGTGAATCCTCTCCCCTCCCCAGTCCAGGTGAATCCTTTCCCCTCCCCAGTCCAGGTGAATCCTCTCCCTCCCCAGTCCAGGTGAATCCTCTCCCCTCCCCAGTCCAGGTGAATCCTCTCCCCTCCCCAGTCCTATAGTCCAGGTGAATCCTCTCCCCTCCCCAGTCCAGGTGAATCCTCTCCCCTCCCCAGTCCAGGTGAATCCTCTCCCCAGTCCAGGTGAATCCTCTCCCCTCCCCAGTCCAGGTGAATCCTCTCACCTCCCAGTCCAGGTGAATCCTCTCACTTCCCCAGTCCAGGTGAATCCTCTCACCTCCCCAGTCCAGGTGAATCCTCTCACCTCCCCAGTCCAGGTGAATCCTCTCCCCTCCCCAGTCCAGGTGAATCCTCTCCCAGTCCAGGTGAATCCTCTCCTCCCCAGTCCAGGTGAATCCTCTCCCTCCCCAGTCCAGGTGAATCATCTCCCTCCCCAGTCCAGGTGAATCCTCTCCCTCCCCAGTCCAGGTGAATCCTCTCCTTCCCAGTCCAGGTGAATCCTCTACCCTCCCCAGTCCAGGTGAATCCTCTCCCCTTCCCAGTCCAGGTGAATCCTCTCCCCTCCCCAGTCCAGGTGAATCCTCTCCCCTCCCCAGTCCAGGTGAATCCTCTCCCCAGTCCAGGTGAATCCTCTCCCCTCCCCAGTCCAGGTGAATCCTCTCACCTCCCCAGTCCAGGTGAATCCTCTCACTTCCCCAGTCCAGGTGAATCCTCTCACCTCCCCAGTCCAGGTGAATCCTCTCACCTCCCCAGTCCAGGTGAATCCTCTCCCCTCCCCAGTCCAGGTGAATCCTCTCCTCTCCCCAGTCCAGGTGAATCCTCTCCCTCCCAGTCCAGGTGAATCCTCTCCCTCCCCAGTCCAGGTGAATCATCTCCCTCCCCAGTCCAGGTGAATCATCTCCCCTCCCCAGTCCAGGTGAATCCTCTCCCCTCCCCAGTCCAGGTGAATCCTCTCCCTTCCCCAGTCCAGGTGAATCCTCTACCCTCCCCAGTCCAGGTGAATCCTCTCCCCTCCCCAGTCCAGGTGAAACCTCTCCCCTCCCCAGTCCAGGTGAATCCTCTCCTCCCCAGTCCAGGTGAATCCTCTCCTCCCCAGTCCAGGTGAATCCCTCCTCCCCAGTCCAGGTGAATCCTCTCACCTCCCCAGTCCAGGTGAATCCCCTTCCCTCCCCAGTCCAGGTGAATCCTCTCACCTCCCCAGTCCAGGTGAATCCTCTCCCCTCCCCAGTCCAGGTGAATCCTCTACCCTCCCCAGTCCAGGTGAATCCTCTCCCCTCCCCAGTCCAGGTGAATCCTCTCCCCTCCCCAGTCCAGGTGAATCCTCTCCCCTCCCCAGTCCAGGTGAATCCTCTCCCCTCCCCAGTCCAGGTGAATCCTCTCACCTCCCCAGTCCAGGTGAATCCTCTCACCTCCCCAGTCCAGGTGAATCCTTTTTTGGGGGGTTCCTTTTTAGCTGTCTTTAATGGGTTCTTGGGAGAAAACAGACCTGATGATTTAGCTCATTAGAACTACAGTGCAAATCCCTTAGACACGGGCTTCAAAATGTCCCGTTTACAAGCATGTGCATGACGTTACAGTGGCATGAGATGACAGGAGATAACATTCGATGACATTGGCTCCTAGATCCATTCCTTGAGGCTACTTCAACCCGGGAGTGGACATGCTTTCAGTCTATTGAGATTGACCCTCAGTCATTTTGTGCATTCCAAATGGCACTCTATTCCCTTTTGTAGTGCACTACTTTTGACCAGGGCCCTGGTCAGTGCACTAATGTAGGTAATAGGGGAGCCGTTTTGGATGCAGCCAATGTATCTGTGGTTTTTAGGTTGGCCACAGTGACTTGTGAGATAAAGTAATTTAGGTTATTCCAGTTCGTACAGCTAGCTAGCTGGTTTAATGCATTTCCCCAGTTGGTTGTTGAACATTTCTAGTTCCACTTTCCCTAATCAGAGGCTCTCTCTTCCTGCTCTGGTTTCTGTCCAGTTAGGCAGAAGGAAGCTGTTCCCATACTGTCAAATGCCTATTCCCAATACACACACACACACACACACACACGCATGACTGACTTTATCAGTGAATAAACACTAGTTCTGTGTGTGTTTTGTACTGTGTGTGTCAAAGGCAGTGACTTGAGTCGTCAAACGGGATTGACGTAGGCCTATTCTGCGGTGGACATTGTTTGAGGAAGTGAAAAAAATATGCTTGGCCTGTGTATAAACCCAGAAGTAGAAACCCAACCCTTCCATGCTGACCCCACCGCTCACGTTGCGTGCCTGAACATTGCCAAATTAAATGTACAAAGGTTATTCTATCATTTCATCCAAACTGCTTGCGCGCGTCAGTGGGCGCCTGCTTGGTTCTATTTTAGACGCTTGACTTGCCTCAAGTCCCCGCCTCTCCCATCTCCTCATTGGTTTTTAGGAGCATATACCCACGTGGCTGATTGAAAGATGAACTGAGGTCCACACTCCAGGCCAGTTGGTGGTGGTAATGCACCTTAAAGTTGGTTGCCAACCGCCATATAAAGTCCATAGAAGAAGGAGACTGAGGGAGGAGATATTACTAGAAACTAACTATGTTTCCCCTTCGTTATTTGTGGATTAATTGTCGGAGTAGAGAACGCATGATTTTGTGTGACTCAAAATGGGTCCAAATTCTAGAAAGATCCAGGAAAAAAAGACCTTGTGCATTTCAGGTAAAATAACAACCCAATGTTTGGATCCCAGCAAGCTAACTAGCTAAATGGCCATAAATGTTTCATGTGTTTCGATAGTGGACTACTTTTGACCAGGACCCATAGGGCTCTAGTGTTCAAACAGGCAGCAAGGCAGACATGATTATATTTTGACTTTTACCAGTGAGACGTCAGCGAGTCAGATTCACTGTGTGGGAATAAAAGTACCTCTCGGCCATACATGGTGGTAGACGGAGAGGAGCTGCAGCCCGGCCACTCGCTGGGTTTAATTTTTTTTTTACATGCTTGTTTCCCATGAATCTGAGAAAGTGGAACATATACCTAGCTTCTCAAAAAGGCTGTGTGCGTGTGTTGAAGGTGTAACTAAGGTGTTTAGTGGTTGTGTTTTGGGCCCGTCAGACAGCAGGCTCAGGCCAGGGCTGTTAAATCTAGGACCAGTGTCAGTAGGAAACGCCCAGGCTGTGTCCATCGCTAGGCCTGACAGCAGGGCCCTTCCAGGGGCCTCTACATTACTGTAATTAGTAGGACCACAGGGGACCTCCTTGGTGCCACTCCGTCACTGTGATTAGTAGGACCACAGGGGACCTCCTTGGTGCCACTTCGTCACTGTGATTAGTTGGACCACAGGGGACCTCCTTGGGGCCAATCCATCACTGTGATTAGTGGACCCCCTGTGTTTGGAGTCTCTCTGTTCTGTTAGTGATGTGAATCCATGAATTATCAATACACTCTGATGAAGGAAGCCTATGTACACTACATGATCAAAAGTATGTGGACACCTGCTCGTCGAACAGCTCATTCCAAAATCATGGGTATCAATATGGAGTTGGTCCCCCCCGTTTGCTGCTATAACAGCCTCCACTCTTCTGGGAAGGCTTTCCACTAGATGTTGGAACATTGCTGCTATAACAGCCTCCACTCTTCTGGGAAGGCTTTCCACTAGATGTTGGAACATTGCTGCTATAACAGCCTCCACTCTTCTGGGAAGGCTTTCCACTAGATGTTGGAACATTGCTGCGGGGACTTGCTTCCATTCAGCCGCAAGAGCATTAGCGAGGTCGGGCACTGATTGTGGGCGATTCTTCCACACTGATCTCAACAAACCATTTCTGTATGGACCTTGGTGCACGGGGGCATTGGCTTGCTGAAACAGGAAAGGGCCTTCCCCAAACTGTTGCCACAAAGTTGGAAGCACAGAATCGTCTAGAATGTCATTGTATGCTGTAGCGTTAAGATTTCCCTTCACTGGAACTAGGGCGCTATCATGTTGAAAGTCACTGAGCTCTTCAGTAAGGCCATTCTACTGCCAATATTTGTCTGTGGAGATTGCATAGCTGTGTGCTCGATTTTATACACCTGTCAGCAACAGGTTGGCTGAACTGTACAAATCCACTAATTTGAAATGCTGTCCATATACTTGTGTGTGTGTGTGTGTGTGTAGCATAGTAAATTAGTTGTCCTGAGGGATCCATATTAACCACATCTCAAAGCTTTTTCTCTTTCCTCTCCATCAGTTTATTTGTCCCAGAACAGAAAGGGCAGTGCTGCTATGTACAACAGAAAGGCCTGGGCTGTAGTTAGCGTGAGTAGTTTGATTTTAAAGGACATGTTTTAGGTCTGTACATTAGTCTTTATGGCAGCGTTTCCAGAGGGTAGTGCGTTTAGAAGGACTTCCCTGTCATGTTCAGATGAAATGTGTCCCAAGACAATAATATTATGCAGCTTTTGCTGTGCCTTGACATCTGTCTCGCTCTGTCACTCTCTCTCTGTCTGTCTCTCTCTCTTTCTGTCTCTGTCTGTCTCTCTCCGTCTCTCTCTCGCTCTCTCTCCGTCTCTCGCTCTCTCTCTGTCTCTCGCTCGCTCTGTCTCTCTGTATCGTTCTCTCTCCGTCTCTGTCTGTCCAGTTTGTCTTCTTGTCAGACACCGACTACAGAGTAGAGAAAATATTCTGTGTTTTTAATAGTCGTTTTGGCCTTCCAACATTTGTGCACATGACCTGGTTCCTAAAGATTTTTTTTAACATGCACGTTTTATATAGAACATGTGGAAATGTTATCAGGTCAAGCAAACAGAGTAAGTCCTATGTCAAAGAATTAGGTCTGAATGTACAGGCTTTGAAGAAGTATCCAAATAATCATGCATTCAACATGGTGTGGAATAAGGAACTGTTGTTTCAAACCAGAAGTAATATAGCGGTGTCAAAGTGTTATGTTGACACAGATTTCAAGGGCAATCGTCGCCGGGACTACGTCTGGCAAAAGTGCGGATCTGTTTGTACCTGACACACTGACACAGCCACTGTGACCTGCTATGGCTGGCTGTGGGGACACAGAGTCCCACAGACTATAGGGTTCTATAGGGCCCTGGTCTAAAGTAGTGCACTATATAGGGAATAGGGTGCCATTGGTGACGCAGCTGTACAGTCACCTGTCTCCAGCACGCCCCAGGCAGCCAGGAAGCACTACAGGTGCTGGCAAAAAAGGGACGTCTCCCAGTCACACACTCCACAACACACACAATGTACCGATGTCACTCATGTCGAAGAGGTGGGTGGTTGCAGTCGTCAGACAGGGGAAAGGGGAGACCCTCACGAACACGCCCCGAATGGGGGTAGTTTTGTGCCAACAAAAAAAGGGGTTAAATATGGGTAAAAAAAAGGGGTTAAATATGGGTAAAAAAAAGGGGTTAAATATGGGTAAAAAAAAGGGGTTAAATATGGGTAAAAAAAAAAACCACATATTTCCTGATCTTTTATCTCCTAGATAAACACTCCAACATTTTATTATTATGATGTATTTTTTTTACCGTTTATGAATGTTGTTCAATGTGTTTCTATTAGTAGTATTCAATATTTTATCTAATAATTTGTACTTAAAAAAAAAAAATGTTATATACTTAAAATTCTGAATCAAATTTCTACATGATTTTTGACTAAAACAATTCAATATGTTGTGGTGGGTAGAACATTTTGGGGAAACCTTCTGTGGAAATGTATGTGAATTAATGGAGATATATGCAAATTAATATTAATACCATTTAAACGTAGATGTTTTTTGCATTGAACATACACTACCGTTCAATAGTTTGGGGTCACTTAGAAATGTCCTTGTTTTTGAAAGAAAAGCACTTTTTGTCCATAAAAAAAACCCTCAAATTGATCAGAAATACCGTGTAGACATTGTTAATGTTGTAAATGACTATTGTAGCTGGAAACGGCAGATTTTTTATGGAATATCTACATAGGCGTACAGAGGCCCATTATCAGCAACCATCACTCCTGTGTTCCAATGGCACGTTGTGTTAGCTAATCCAAGTTTATCATTTTAAAATGCTAATTGATCATTAGAAAACCCTTTTGCAATTATGTTAGCACAGCTGAAAACTGTTGTCCTGAATAAATAAGCAATAAAATGGACCTTTAGACTAGTTGAGTATCTGGAGCATCAGCATTTATGGGTTCGATTACAGGCTCAAAATGGCTAGAAACAAATCAAATCAAATAAATGTTTATTTGTCTCGTGGTTAAAGTGACTATGCATATATGATGAACAGAGAGTTGCAGTAACGTAAAAAAGGGGGTGGTGGGTGGCGGGACACAATGCAGATAGATAGCCCGGTTAGCCAATGTAAAAAGTCCGGATAGCCATTTGATTACCTGTTCAGGAGTCTTACGGCTTGGGGGTAAAAACTGTTGAGAAGCCTTTTTGTCCTAGACTTGGCACTGCGGTACCGCTTGCCATGCGGTAGTAGAGAGAACAGTCTATGACTGGGGTGGCTGGGGTCTTTGACAATTTTTAGGGCCTTCCTCTGACACCGCCTGGTGTAGAGGTCCTGGATGGCAGGCAGCTTAGCCCCAGTGATGTAGTGGGCCGTACGCACTACCCTCTGTAGTGCCTTGTAGTCAGAGGCGGAGCAATTGTCGTACCAGGTAGTAATGCAACCAGTCAGGATGCTCTCGATGTTGCAGCTGTCGAACCTTATGAGGATCTCAGGACCCATGCCAAATCTTTTTAGTTTCCTGAGGGGGAAAAGGCTTTGTTGTGCCCTCTTCTCGACTGTCTTGGTGTGTTTGGACCATTCTGTTGTTGTTGATGTGGACACCAAGGAACTTGAAGCTCTCAACCTGCTCCACTACAGCCCCGTCGATGAGAATGGGGGCGTGCTCGGTCCTCCTTTTCCTGTAGTCCACAATCATCTCCTTAGTCTTGGTTACGTTGAGGGAGCGGTTGTTGTCCTGGCACCACACGGCCAGCTCTCTGACCTCCTCCCTATAGACTGTCTCGTCGTTGTCGGGGATTAGGCCTACCACTGTTGTGTCATCTGCAAACTTAATGATGGTGTTGGAGTCGTGCCTGGCCACGCAGTCGTGGGTGAACAGGGAGTACAGGAGGGGACTGAGCACGCACCCCTGGGGAGCTCCAGTGTTGAGGATCAGCGTGGCAGATGTGTTGCTACCTACCCTCACCACCTGGGGGCGGCCCGTCAGGAAGTCCAGGATCCAGTTGCAGAGGGAGGTGTTTAGTCCCAGGATCCTTAGCTTGGTGATGAGCTTTGAGGGTACTATGGTGTTGAACGCTGAGCTGTAGTCAATGAATAGCATTCTCACATAGGTGTTCCTTTTGTCCAGGTGGGAAAGAGCAGTGTGGAGTGCAATAGAGATTGCATCATCTGTTGATCTGTTTGGGCGGTATGCAAACTGGAGGGGGTCTAGGGTTTCTGGGATAATGTTGTTGATGTGAGCCATTACCAACCTTTCAAAGCACTTCATGGCTACGGACGTGAGTGCTACGGGTCTGTAGTCATTTAGGCAGGTTGCCTTTGTGTTCTTGGGCACAGGGACTATGGTGGTCTGCTTGAAGCATGTTGGTTTTACAGACTCAATCAGGGACATGTTGAAAATGTCAGTGAAGACACCTGCCAGTTGGTCAGCACATGCCCCGAGCACACGTCCTGGTAATCCATCTGGCCCCGCAGCCTTGTGTATGTTGACTTGTTTAAAGGTCTTACTCACGTCGGCTACGTAGAGCGTTTTCACACAGTCGTCTGAAACAGCTGATGCTCTCATGCATGCCTCAGTGTTGCTTGCCTCGAAGCGAGCATAGAAGTGATTTAGCTTGTCTGGTAGGCTCGTGTCACTGGGAAGCTCTCGGCTGTGCTTCCCTTTGTAGTCTGTAATAGTTTGCAAGCCCTGCCACATAAGACGAGCGTCAGAGCCGGTGTAGTATGATTCAATCTTAGCCCTGTATTGACGCTTTGCCTGTTTGATGGTTCGTCGCAGGGCATAGCAGGATTTCTTGTAATCTTCCGGGTCAGAGTCCCGCACCTTGAAAGCAGCAGCTCTACCCTTTAGCTCAGTGTGAATGTTGCCTGTAATCCATGGCTTCTGGTTGGGGTATGTGCGTACAGTCACTGTGGGGACGATGTCCTCGATGCACTTATTGATAAAGCCAGTGACTGATGTGGTGTACTCCTCAATGCCATCGGTCTGTGATAGCAAAACAGTCCTGTAGTTTAGCGTCTGCTTCATCTGACCACTTTTTTATAGACTGGTGCTTCCTGCTTTAATTTTTGCTTGTAAGCAGGAATCAGGAGGATAGAATTATGGTCGGATTTACCAAATGGAGGGCGAGGGAGAGCTTTGTACGCGTCTCTGTGTGTAGAGTTCAGGTGATCTAGAATTTGTTTTCCTCTGGTTGCACATTGAACATGTTGATGGAGATTTGGTAGAACTGATTTAAGTTTCCCTGCAGTAGAGTCTCTGGCCACTAGGAGCGCCGCCTCTGGGTGAGTGGTTTCCTGTTTGCTTATTTCCTTATACAGCTGACTGAGTGCGGTCTTAGTTCCAGCATCTGTCTGTGGTGGTAAATAAACAGCCACGAAAAGTCTAGCTGAACTCTCTAGGCAAGTAGTGTGGCCTGCAATTTACCACAATATACAGAGACTTATCACAGAGACTTCTTTAGATTTCGTGCACCAGCTGTTGTTTACAAATATGCACAGACCACCCCCCCTCGTCTTACCGGAGTGTGCTGTTCTATCTTGCCGGTGCAGCGTATATCCCGCTAGCTGAATGTCCATGTCGTCATTCAGCCACGATTCCGTGAAACATAGGATGTTGCAGTTTTTAATGTCCCGTTGGTAGGATATTTGTGATCGTACCTCGTCTAATTTATTGTCCGATGATTGCACGTTGGCTAGTAATATTGACGGTAACGGCAGCTTCACCCCACCCAGTATTGTAATCAAAACGTACCAGAAATCATGTAGTCCTTGGCTCAGACAGTGTAGTAGTGTGGGCTCAATAGCATCTCAATAGTGAGCAAGATCTTGAGAATCAGCTGTACATGTGATGGAAGAATGCGCTGTGCATGCAGAGGGTTGCAATTGGATTGAACTGGGGATAGTTTAACCAAAATATACCACAAGACCTAGAATTGCCTTATGTGATTTCCACAAAAAAGGGTTCACTGTTATAAACTAACTTTTTTGTATGAATTTTTAAGCAAAATTCCCCACATTTCAGGGCTTCTCTTCTCATGGAAAATTTCCTGAAATTTGCCGGAAGGTTTCTGACCCTAGTGGTGGGGGGTTAACTGCCTTGCTCAAGGGCGGAACGGCTGTTTTTTTTTTCTCACCTTGACCGCTCGGGGATTCAAACCAGCGACCTTTTGGTTATTGGCCCAACGCTCTTAACCGCTAGGCTAGATCAACTGGGATCTGTCTAATGGCATATTTCTAGATATGCTAACACCATATTCCTTTTTCTCTCTCTGTCCTCTCCCTGCAGGTGATCTACAACTCGTTTGGAGGCACCTTTAAAGGACTGCACTTCAACAACCTCATTATTGGCCTGGTGCTGCTGACCAGAGGACGAGATGGGGAGAAGGCCAAGTGTATGTTCCTGCTCTCTCCCCCCACTCTCTTCTCTCTCCCCTGCGCTCTCTCTTCTCTCTCCCCCGCTCTCTTCCTCCTCTCTCCCCGCGGTATCTCTCTCTGAGTGATGTTTGGAATTGATGTGTGTGAAGCAGCAGAGAGCCAAGGCCAGGACTAGGACCTTCTACTGCCTGCCAGGATGACAAGACCAGCCTGCCTGCCAGGATGAACTAACTGTGTGTGTCTCTCCACAGATCTCTTCAGCCTGTTTGCCAGTGAGTCGGGCGGTTATGCGGCGCGGGATGACATGGAGGCTGTGCTACGGGCGGTGGACGGGGAAGTCCCGCCCTCCCTCAGGAAGTGCTTCGGCGAGGTCAGTCACCTGTCAATCACCCAGACGACACTTTGACAGACGCACAACACTCTCCTCTCTCAGATCCAGTCATCCACTCAGTTTGGGGTTGGACCACACACACTGCTGTTATTGGCTTCACACACACAGACACACGTATGTATTTACACAATACACACCTCCAAGAATTCAATCTCATTAGCAAACTTCAGATCGCCCTTTAACATAAAAACACCAAGCTTGTTACCGCCCTATCAGGCTCTGTAACAGCAGCATGTGTTTGAATATGTAGTAACTCCTGTAGTAACTCCTGTAGTAACTCCTGTAGTAACTCTGTAGTTGGGGTGGACAGTAGGTTCTCTTCACTGGATTAGAACAGACTTTTCACATTTAGGTTGGATCTCTCTCAGCAGCAGGTTAGTCTTAGCTAGCCCTAGTCCTCTCTCTCTCTCTCTCTCTCGCTCACTCTCACTCACTCATAGTTCACCATTACTAGAAATACACGGTTCCATCACTGCCTGGTATGGCAACTGCTCGGCCTCCGACCACAAGGCACTACAGAGGGTAGTGCGTACGGCCCAGTACATCACCGGGGCCAAGCTTCCTGCCATCCAGGACCTCTATACCAGGTGGTGTCAGAGGAAGGCCCTTAAAATTGTCAAAGACTCCAGCCACCCTAGTCATAGACTGTTCTCTCTGCTATCGCACGGCAAGCAGAACTGAAGTGTCAAGTCTAGGTCCAAGAGGCTTCTTAACAGCTTCTACCCCCCCAAGCCATAAGACTCCTGAACAGCTAATCAAATGGCTACCCAGACTATTTGCATTGCCCCCCCCGCCCCTCTTCTACTCTGCTGCTACTCTCCGGTTATTATCTATGCATAGTCACTTTAACTCTACATACATTTCCGGCGCCAACAGAGATGGCCTCCTCGCTTCGCGTTCTTAGGAAGCTATGCAGTATTTTTTTTTTTTTTATGTACTATTTCTTACACTGTTACCCCAGGAAATCTGAAGGTTTATTACATACAGCCGGGAGGAACTATTGGATATAAGAGCAACGTCAACTTACCAACATTACGACCAGGAATACGACTTTCCCGAAGCGGATCCTCTGTTTGGTCCACCAACCAGGACAATAGACCGGATCCCAGCTGGCGACCCAAAACAACGGGGCAGACGAGGCGGTCTTCTGGTCAGGCTCCGTAGACGGGGACATCGCGCACCGCTCCCGAGTATACTACTTGTCAATGTCCAGTCTCTTGACAACAAGGTAGACGAAATCGAAGCAAGGGTTGCCTTCCAGAGAGACATCAGAGATTGCAACGCTCTTTGCTTCACGGAAACATGGCTCACTTGGGATACGTTATCAGAGTCGGTAAAGCCACCTGGTTTCTTCACGCATCGCGACGAAAGAAACAAACTTCTATCTAGTAAGAAGAAGGGCGGGGGTGTATGCCTTATGATTAACGAGACATGGTGTGATCATGACAACATACAGGAACTCAAGTCCTTTTGTTCACCTGACCTAGAATTCCTCACAATCAAATGCCGACCGCATTATCTACCAAGAGAATTCTCTTCGATTATAATCACAGCCGTGTACATCCCCCCTCAAGCTGACACATCAACGGCCCTGATAGAACTTCATTGGACTCTATGTAAACCGGAAACCACATATTCTGAGGCTGCCTTTATTTTAGCTGGGGATTTTAACAAGGCTAATCTGAAAACAAGGATCCCTAAATTTTATCAGCATTTCGAATGTGCGACCCGGGCCGGCAAAATCCTGGATCATTGTTATTCTAACTTCCGCGACGCATACAAAGCCATTCCCCGCCCCCCTTTCGGAAAATCCGACCACGCTGGTCCGACCAGTCTGATTCCACGCTTCAAGATTGATTCAATCACGTGGACTGGGATATGTTCTGCATTGCGTCGGACAATAACGTTGATGAATACGCTGATTCGGTGAGCGAGTTTATTAGCAAGTGCATCGGTGATGTTGTACCCACAGCGACTATTAAAACCTTCCCCAACCAGAAACCGTGGATTGATGGCAGCATTCGCGCAAAACTGAAAGCGCCAACCACTGCTTTTAATCAGGGTAAGGTGACCGGAAACATGACTGAATACAAACAGTGTAGCTATTCCCTCCGCAAGGCAATCAAACAAGCTAAGCGTCAGTATAGAGACAAAGTAGAGTCGCAATTCAACGGCTCAGACACGAGAGGTATGTGGCAGGGTCTACAGTCAATCACGGACTGCAAAAAGAAAACCAGCCTCGTCGCGGACCACGATGTCTTGCTCCCAGACAAACTAAACAACTTCTTTGCTCGCTTTGAGGACAATACAGTGCCACCGACACAGCCCGCTACCAAAACCTGTGGGCTCTCCTTCACCGCAGCCAATGTGAGTAAAACATTTAAACGTGTTAACCCTCGCGAGGCTGCCGGCCCAGACGGCATCCGTGGCCGCGTCCTCAGAGCATGCGCATCCAAGCTGGCTGGTGTGTTTACAGACATATTCAATCAATCCTTATCCCAGTCTGCTGTTCCCACATGCTTCAAGAAGGCCACCATTGTTCTTGTTCCCAAGAAAGCTAAGCTAACTGAGCTAAATGACTATCGCCCCGTAGCACTCACTTCCATCATCATGAAGTGCTTTGAGAGACTAGTCAAGGATCATATCACCTCCATCCTACCTGACACCCTAGACCCACTCCAATTTGCTTACCGTCCCAATAGGTCCACAGACAACGCAATCGCAATCACACTGCATACTGCCCTAACCCATCTGGACAAGAGGAATACTTGTGTAAGAATGCTGTTCATCAACTACAGCTCTGTATTTAACACCATAGTACCCTCCAAACTCGTCATTAAGCTCGAGACCCTGGGTCTCGACCCTGCCCTGTGCAACTGGGTCCTGGACTTCCTGACGGGCCGCCTCCCAGGTGGTGAGGGTAGGAAACAGCATCTCCACCCGCTGATCCTCAACACTGGGGCCCCACAAGGGTGCGTTCTCAGCCCTCTCCTGTACTCCCTTTTCACCCATGACTGCGTGGCCAAGCACGCCTCCAACTCAATCATCAAGTTTGCAGACGACACCACAGTGGTAGGCTTGATTACCAACAACGACGAGACGGCCTACAGGGAGGAGGTGAGGGCCCTCGGAGTGTGGTGTCAGGAAAATAACCTCTCACTCAACGTCAACAAAACAAAGGAGATGATCATGGACTTCAGGAAACAGCAGAGGGAGCACCCCCCTATCCACATTGACGGGACAGTAGTGGAGAAGGTGGAAAGTTTTAAGTTCCTCGGCGTACACCTCACGGATAAACTGAAATGGTCCACCCACACACACAGCGTGGTGAAGAAGGCGCAACAGCGCCTCTTCAACCTCAGGAGGCTGAAGAAATTCGGCTTGTCACCAAAAACACTCACAAACTTCTACAGATGCACAATAGAGAGCATCCTGTCGGGCTGTATCACTGCCTGGTACGGTAACTGCTCCGCCCACAACCGTAAGGCTCTCCAGAGGGTAGTGAGGTCTGCACAACGCATCACCGGGGGAAAACTACCTGCCCTCTAGGACACCTACACCACCCGATGTCACAGGAAGGCCAAAAAGATCATCAAGGACAACAACCACCCGAGCCACTGCCTGTTCACCCCACTATCATCCAGAAGGCGAGGTCAGTACAGGTGCATCAAAGCTGGGACCGAGAGACTGAAAAACAGCTTCTATCTCAAGGCCATCAAACTGTTAAACAGCCATCACTAACATTGAGTGGCTGCTGCCAACATACTGACTCAAATCTCTAGCCACTTTAATAATTACAAATTGGATGTAAAAAATGTATCACTAGCCACTCTAAACAATGCCACTCCTACAGTGGGGCAAAAAAGTATTTAGTCAGCCACCAATTGTGCAAGTTCTCCAACTTAAAAAGATGAGAGAGGCCTGTAATTTTCATCATAGGTACACTTCAACTATGACAGACGAAATGAGAAAAAGAAATCCAGAAAATCACATTGTAGGATTTGTAATTTATTTATTTGCAAATTATGGTGGAAAATAAGTATTTGGTCAATAACAAAAGTTTATCTCAATACTTTGTTATATACCCTTTGTTGGCAATGACAGAGGTCAAACGTTTTCTGTAAGTCTTCACAAGGTTTTCACACACTGTTGCTGGTATTTTGGCCCATTCCTCCATGCAGATCTCCTCTAGAGCAGTGATGTTTTGGGTCTGTCGCTGGGCAACACGGACTTTCAACTCCCTCCAAAGATTTTCTATGGGGTTGAGATCTGGAGACTGGCTAGGCCACTCCAGGACCTTGAAATGCTTCTTCTGAAGCCACTCCTTCGTTGCCGGGCGGTGTGTTTGGGATCATTGTCATGCTGAAAGACCCAGCCACGTTTCATCTTCAATGCCCTTGCTGATGGTAGGCTTTGTTACTTTGGTCCCAGCTCTCTGCAGGTCATTCACTAGGTCCCCCCGTGTGGTTCTGGGATTTTTGCTCACCGTTCTTGTGATCATTTTGACCCCACGGGGTGAGATTTTGCGTGGAGCCCCAGATCGAGGAAGATTATCAGTGGTCTTGTATGTCTTCCATTTCCTAGTAATTGCTCCCACAGTTGATTTCTTCAAACCAAGCTGCTTACCTATTGCAGATTCAGTCTTCCCAACCTGGTGCAGGTCTACAATTTTGTTTCTGGTGTCCTTTGACAGCTCTTTGGTCTTGGCCATAGTGGAGTTTGGAGTGTGACTGTTTGAGGTTGTGGACAGGTGTCTTTTATACTGATGACAAGTTCAAACAGGTGCCATTATTACAGGTAACGAGTGGAGGACAGAGGAGCCTCTTAAAGAAGAAGTTACAGGTCTGTGAGAGCCAGAAATCTTGCTTGTTTGTATGTGACCAAATACTTATTTTCCACCATAATTTGCAAATAAATTCATAAAAATCCTACAATGTGATTTTCTGGATTTTTTTCCCTCATTTTGTCTGTCATAGTTGAAGTGTACCTATGATGAAAATTACAGGCCTCTCTCATCTTTTTAAGTGAGAGAACTTGCACAATTGGTGGCTGACTAAATACTTTTTTCCCCCACTGTACATACTCTTATGCATTCCTTTACACTTGTGTGTATAAGGTAGTTGTTGTGAAATTGTTAGATTACTTGTTAGATACTACTGCACGGTCGGAACTAGAAGCACAAGCATTTCACTACACTCGCATTAACATCTGCTAACCATGTGTATGTGACAAATAAAATTTGATTTGATTTTACAGGTACATATTACCTCAATTACCTCGACTAACCGGTGCCCCCGGATATTGACTCTGTACCGGTACCTCCCTGTATATATCCTCGCTATTGTTATTTTACTGCTGCTCTTTAATTATTTGTTACTTTTATTTCAAATTTTTTACTCATCAAATTTTTTATCAACACATTTTTTTCTTAACACTGCATTGTTGGTTAAGGGCTTGTAAGTAAGCATTTCACTGTAAGGTCTACACCTGTTGTATTCAGCATTTCACTGTGAGGTCTACACCTGTTGTATTCAGCATTTCACTGTGAGGTCTACACCTGTTGTATTCAGCATTTCACTGTAAGGTCTACACCTGTTGTATTCAGCATTTCACTGTAAGGTCTACACCTGTTGTATTCAGCATGTCACTGTAAGGTCTACACCTGTTGTATTCAGCATTTCACTGTAAGGTCTACACCTGTTGTATTCAGCATTTCACTGTAAGATCAACACCTGTTGTATTCGGCGCATGTGACAAATGCAATTTTATTTGATGTATTGTTATGCCAGTGTCTGTCTGTCTGACACCCCTGCCCGATTGGGAACCAGCGGAAGGTGGCGAGGCTAACTGTCTGTTTGGTGCCAGGTCGGGCAGCTTTTAGTTGGCTCTGACTACTGGCACCGTCGTTAATCGGCAGTTCAAACAATAACAAATCAATAGGGTAGGGTATATGTCATTCATTCATTCATTCATTCATTCATTTATTCATTAAAAAAAAAAAATGTATATACCAATCACAGTTTGCCCCTTTTATCCACTGTTTTCGTACTTTCTGGTAAGTGGAAGAGGCACGCAGGCGGGCAGCCGCTTTGAACCTTATAATATAAACGCTACTCTGTGTCCGTCTCCCCAAACAATCCTATTTTGTCAAGTACTCACCCGTATTTAGTTGCCCACCTAGCTGCCAACTTAATGCTTTATTGTTGATGTGTTTGTGTGTCTCAGGGGGAGAAAGTCAACTATGAGCGCTTTAAGAACTGGCTCCTTCAGAACACGGAGGCGTTCACCTTCTCCCGTTGGCTGCTCTCCGGAGGCGTGTGTGTCACCCTCACAGACGACAGCGACACGCCCACCTTCTATCAGACTCTGGCCGGAGTCACACACTGTGAGTGACCCCTAACACCCTGAACCCTAACACCCTGACCCCTAACACCCTACCCTGAACCCTGACCCCTAACACCCTGACCCGTAACACCCTGACCCCTAATACCCTACCCTGAACCCTGACCCCTAACACCCTGACCCCTAACACCCTGACCCCTAACACCCTACCCTGACCCCTAACACCCTACCCTGACCCCTAACACCCTGACCCCTAACACCCTACCCTGACCCCTAACACCCTGACCCCTAACACCCTACCCTGACCCCTAACACCCTACCCTGACCCCTAACACCCTACCCTGACCCCTATCACCCTGACCCCTAACACTCTACCCTGACCCCTAACACCCTACCCTGACCCCTAACACCCTGACTGTTGTTGTTCGGTGCACATATCTCATGTTATTTGGTATTTGTCTCTTTTTCTGTCAATTGGAAAGAAGGTCTTACTTGTTGCCAGTCTAAGACCAATCAAATGTCAGCTGCTTTCTATCCTAAGACCAATCAGAGAGCAGGAGAGATCTTTGTTGCCAATCAGAGAGAGTACCTTCAGACGGCTCGTAATCTGCTTCTGCCCACTCACAGATTATCCTCTTAACTCTGTGAGAGGTGTGTGTGTGTGAGTGAGAGTGTGTGTGTGTGTGTGCGCGCTCTGGCCGTGAGGCATGCACGGACCTTCCAGAACATGCCCTACCTACACAACCACCTCACTCTTGGCTAAGACGCATGTGGACCGTCACCGACCGGGGACACACACACACAGCAGACGCCATGGCGGACTAGCAGTCTTCTTGTCGGTTGGGATATTAATGGAATACTATTGGAACAGGATGGCATGAGTTGCCGTGCTGTGTTTTCCTGAGCTGTTAGCCGTGTGTCCTGTGGAGACTACTATGGTGTATGCCAGGCCTGCTGGCACGTCCCGGGGCACGTGGTGTGGTGGAATATGGTATGGTACCTCTGTTGCCACTCTGACAGGGTCACACCTCTAGGTGGGTACCGGGTACGCCAAATGGACCTCCTGTAGTTGAGGGTCAGCCTCCCGAAGGGTACCCTCGTCCCTAATGAAGTGGGCTTGGTAGGGAATAGGGTGCCATTTGGGGGGGGGGGACACAACCTAGGAAGTGGTCAACACTGACAAGTGTGTCTTAGCGATGAACCGATAGTGGTTGTATTCCCTGTGTAATCCTCTCGCTATCTTCCAGGTTGTGGAAGTGTAAATTGGAGGGCTTTATGTATAAACTCACTTGCCCACTTGTCATGAGACCCAAACGCAGAATGCAAATCATTTCTCTCTGTATGTCTGGCTACTCAGTCATGGAGATGTAGCCTCTTGTTTAAAGAACAAAATACTGTCAGCCTGTATTTGAAACAGAATCAAACAGCAAGCAATTAAAGAGATGGATCTAAACCAGCCAGTAGAGTCCTGTCCTGAAGTAGACAGTTAGACATTTAGCATAGAGGTTAACCTAGCGTGCTAAGCTAAGGTGTGCGTCGGAAATGGCACCCCTAGTCCGTGAGCTAGCTAGCAAGGGGATGAGGCATGTCCTGCAGTCAGTCAGGGAGCTAGCTAGCAAGGGAATGAGGCATGTCCTGCAGTCAGTCAGTCAGGGAGCTAGCTAGCAAGGGAATGAGGCATGTCCTACAGTCAGTCAGTCAGGGAGCTAGCTAGCAAGGGAATGAGGCATGTCCTGCAGTCAGTCAGTCAGGGAGCTAGCTAGCAAGGGAATGAGGCATGTCCTGCAGTCAGTCAGTCAGGGAGCTAGCTAGCAAGGGGATGAGGCATGTCCTGCAGTCAGTCAGTCAGGGAGCTAGCTAGCAAGGGAATGAGGCATGTCCTGCAGTCAGTCAGTCAGGGAGCTAGCTAGCAAGGGAATGAGGCATGTCCTGCAGTCAGTCAGTCAGGGAGCTAGCTAGCAAGGGAATGAGGCATGTCCTGCAGTCAGTCAGTCAGTCAGGGAGCTAGCTAGCAAGGGAATGAGGCATGTCCTGCAGTCAGTCAGTCAGGGAGCTAGCTAGCAAGGGAATGAGGCATGCCCTGCAGTCAGTCAGGGAGCTAGCTAGCAAGGGAATGAGGCATGTCAGTCAGTCAGGGAGCTAGCTAACAAGGGAATGAGGCATGTCAGTCAGTCAGGGAGCTAGCTAACAAGGGGATGAGGCATGTCAGTCAGTCAGCTAGTCAGTCAGGGAGCTAGCTAGCAAGGGAATGAGGCATGTCAGTCAGTCAGCTAGTCAGTCAGGGAGCTAGCTAACAAGGGAATGAGGCATGTCAGTCAGTCAGGGAGCTAGCTAACAAGGGAATGAGGCATGTCAGTCAGTCAGGGAGCTAGCTAACAAGGGGAGGAGGCATGTCAGTCAGTCAGCTAGTCAGTCAGGGAGCTAGCTAGCAAGGGAATGAGGCATGTCAGTCAGTCAGCTAGTCAGTCAGGGAGCTAGCTAGCAAGGGAATGAGGCATGTCAGTCAGTCAGGGAGCTAGCTAACAAGGGAATGAGGCATGTCAGTCAGTCAGGGAGCTAGCTAGTCCTGGAGCCGATCCATAGGAGAGGTAATGCGTTTTATAGATTAGCAGTGTCAGGCAGGCTGAGTAATGGCAACAAGATGAGCAGGTGTTTATTCCTGCTCAGCGCTGCATTCCTCGCCAAGTCCCTACCAGGCCTTAACCACTGCACGAATCACTGACTAGGCTAGCCCACGCTGGCCTGCGTTCAGTAAACACAACACAAATAGCTTTCATTCAGCTTTGTTTAGTGTTTGGGATTGATACATGGTCTATATTGCTGTATTTTTTTTTTTTGTATTGGCTTGGTGTGTGTTTTTGTGTGCGTGCATATGACGTGCAAGCTTGTTTGTTTATGGAGGATTTTAAGTATTGTGTAGCTGTTCTACTTAAAGGGGCATTCAGTCAGTCAGTGGCGGGCCCCACCACACACACCTGACCCTCCAAAACTCCACTCCATGCTTCTCAATTATTAATCTGTACGCTATTACTTCCCCCATGCCGTATCCATACCCTCTCTTCCTCCCTCTCTCTCTCTCGCTCTCTCTCTCTCTCTCTCTCTCTCTCTCTCTCTCTCTCTCTCTCTCTCTCTCTCTCTCTCTCTCTCTCTCTCTCTTCCTCTCTCTCTCTCTCCCCAGGTTATGTTCTCTTTTTGTTTCAGAGCATCTCTCTGAGGAGGGGAAGGACTGAGGTAAAAAAAATTTTGAACCAGAACCACTGAAGCAGCTGGTGCTTATGTGTTTTCCCGTTCCGTCCTCGTGACCTCTCCACTTCTCTCTCTTTCTCCATCTGTCTTCAGATTGAACACACACACACACACACCGATTTTGAACTCTTTCCACAGAGTCAACTTGAACCCTGCTGAGGCGTGCTGTTCTAGGAATTAACCCTTAGCGGGAGGGAGAGAAAGAAAGCAATGGCCTCTCTCAAGCCACACGTACATCCCAATCTGCAGCTTTCACTGCTAGCCTGGCTACGTTATCCCCCGGAGTGGTCTCACTGTCTCGTTGACCTGTCAGCCTTATAAATTGCAAACAGCAAACTAAGACGTCGGTGTCTTAGCGGTGAGATTTATGAACCAGCTTAACTTCTGTGATGGAAATCCAGACTGGTCTCCTCTACATCCCAAACGTTACATTGAGGCATGCGGTCTTGATTTTCGTTTTGTGTTTTGACACCTGTCTTGACAGACGTGAATGGCCCGGCTCATGGGACAGTGTGGTGGAAAGGGAAGCCTGGGCTAGTATGAGCTATAGCGAGCCTTAGGTTAATCCTATTAGCTGTGGATTCGTGTGTTGAAAGGAGAGGGAGGATTAACCCGGGGTCGCCGGCCCCTTTCTGCCTGGCAGGTTTCATACTAAACAGTAGCTATAGTAGTGAACCTTGGCACAGCCTTTTAGGATGAGTCATGGTCTCAGATCAAGACTAACCTGGATAGACCTGGATAATCACTTACAGATAGGGTTACAGAATTCCGGTAAACAGAATTCCCAGGTTTTCCAGAAATCCCGGTTGGAAGATTCATGGAATCCGGGAATAAGCAGGAAATCTGGAGAAAAACATTAATAAAAAATACTTAAAGATCGGGGGCCAGGCTACTACTTATCAAGACTACGATCCTCTGGGCTGCTCGTTACAAAGCTGCCCATCAGAATGGAACCAGGAAAACGTATGACGTCATCGGCGTGGCTCCATATCTTAGTCCAAGTCCATGTAGTCCCTATAGCACCATGTAGTCCCTATAGCACTATGTTGTCCACTATAGCACCACGTAGTCCCCTATAGCACCACGTAGTCCCTTATAGCACCACGTAGTCCCCTATAGCACCACGTAGTCCCCTATAGCACCACGTAGTCCCTTATAGCACCACGTAGTCCCCCATAGCACCACGTAGTCCCCCATAGCACCACGTAGTCCCCATAGCACCACGTAGTCCCCTATAGCACCACGTAGTCCCTTATAGCACCACGTAGTCCCTTATAGCACCACGTAGTCCCCTATAGCACCACGTAGTCCCCTATAGCACCACGTAGTTCCCTATAGCACCACGTAGTCCCCTATAGCACCACGTAGTCCCCTATAGCACCACGTAGTCCCCTATAGCACCACGTAGTCCCCTATAGCACCACGTGGTCCCCTATAGCACCAATGGTTCCCTATAGCACCACGTGGTCCCCTATAGCACCACGTAGTCCCTTATAGCACCACGTAGTCCCTTATAGCACCACGTAGTCCCCTATAGCACCACGTAGTCCCTTATAGCACCAGGTAGTCCCCTATAGATTCACGTTGTCCCCTATAGCACCACGTAGTCCCCTATAGCACCACGTAGTCCCCTATAGCACCAGGTAGTCCCCTATAGCATCACGTAGTCCCCTATAGCACCACGTAGTCCCTTATAGCACCACGTAGTCCCCTATAGCACCACGTAGTCCCCTATAGCACCACATAGTCCCTTATAGCACCACGTAGTCCCTTATAGCACCAATGGTCCCTTATAGCACCACGTAGTCCCTTATAGCACCACGTGGTCCCCATAGCACCACGTGGTCCCTTATAGCACCAATGGTCCCTTATAGCACCACGTAGTCCCCATAGCACCAATGGTCCCTTATAGCACCACGTAGTCCCTTATAGCACCACGTAGTCCCTTATAGCACCACGTGGTCCCTTATAGCACCAACGGTCCCCTATAGCACCAATGGTCCCTTATAGCACCAGGTAGTCCCCTATAGATTCACGTTGTCCCCTATAGCACCACGTAGTCCCCTATAGCACCACGTAGTCCCCTATAGCACCAGGTAGTCCCCTATAGCATCACGTAGTCCCCTATAGCACCACGTAGTCCCTTATAGCACCACGTAGTCCCCTATAGCACCACGTAGTCCCCTATAGCACCACGTAGTCCCTTATAGCACCACATAGTCCCTTATAGCACCACGTAGTCCCTTATAGCACCACGTAGTCCCTTATAGCACCACGTAGTCCCTTATAGCACCACGTAGTCCCCATAGCACCACGTAGTCCCTTATAGCACCACGTAGTCCCTTATAGCACCACGTAGTCCCTTATAGCACCACATAGTCCCTTATAGCACCACATAGTCCCCTATAGCACCACGTAGTCCCCTATAGCACCACGTAGTCCCTTATAGCACCACGTGGTTCCCTATAGCACCACGTGGTCCCCTATAGCACCAATGGTCCCCTATAGCACCACGTGGTCCCTTATAGCACCACGTGGTCCCTTATAGCACCACGTGGTCCCTTATAGCACCACGTGGTCCCCTATAGCACCACGTGGTCCCTTATAGCACCACGAGTCCCCCCGTGGCACCACGTGGTCCCGTGGCACCACGTGGTCCCGTGGCACCACGTGGTCCCCTATAGCACCACGTAGTCCCCTATAGCACCACGTAGTCCCCTATAGCACCACGTGCAGTCCCTTATAGCACCACGTAGTCCCCTATAGCACCATGCAGTCCCCTATAGCACCAATGTGAGTCCCCATAGCACCAATGAGTCCCTTATAGCACCACGTGGTCCCCTATAGCACCACGTGGTCCCCTATAGCACCAATGCAGTCCCCTATAGCACCACGTGGTCCCCTATAGCACCACGTGGTCCCTTATAGCACCACGTAGTCCCCGTGGCACCACGTAGTCCCCGTGGCACCACGTGGTCCCCGTGGCACCACGTGGTCCCCGTGGCACCACGTGGTCCCCGTGGCACCACGTGGTCCCCTATAGCACCACGTGGTCCCTTATAGCACCACGTAGTCCCCGTGGCACCACATAGTCCCCGTGGCACCACGTGGTCCCTTATTGCACCACGTGGTCCCCGTGGCACCACGTAGTCCCTTATAGCACCACGTAGTCCCTTATAGCACCACGTGGTCCCGTGGCACCACATAGTCCCCCGTAGCACCACGTAGTCCCTTATTGCACCACGTAGTCCCTTATAGCACCACGTAGTCCCTTATAGCACCACGTAGTCCCCTATAGCACCACGTAGTCCCCTATAGCACCAATGAGTCCCCATAGCACCACGTGGTCCCCTATAGCACCACGTAGTCCCCTATAGCACCACGTAGTCCCTTATAGCACCACGTAGTCCCCTGTAGCACCAACGGTCCCCGTGGCACCACGTAGTCCCCATAGCACCACGTAGTCCCCTATAGCACCACGTAGTCCCCTATAGCACCACGTAGTCCCTTATAGCACCACGTAGTCCACCGTAGCACCACGTAGTCCCCCGTAGCACCACGTAGTCCCTTATAGCACCACGTAGTCCCCCATAGCACCACGTAGTCCCCTATAGCACCACGTAGTCCCCTATAGCACCACGTAGTCCCTTATAGCACCACGTAGTCCTGTAGCACCACGTAGTCCCCCGTAGCACCACGTGAGTCCCCATAGCACCACGTAGTCCCCTATAGCACCAACGTAGTCCCCTATAGCACCACGTGGTCCCTTATAGCACCACGTGAGTCCACCGTGGCACCACGTAGTCCCCTCGTGGCACCACGTGGTCCCTTATAGCACCACGTAGTCCCCCGTAGCACCACGTAGTCCCTTATAGCACCACGTAGTCCCCTATAGCACCACGTAGTCCCCTATAGCACCACGTAGTCCCTTATAGCACCACGTAGTCCCCTATAGCACCACGTAGTCCCCTATAGCACCACGTAGTCCCCTATAGCACCACGTAGTCCCCTATAGCACCACGTAGTCCCCCGTAGCACCACGTAGTCCCCCGTAGCACCATATAGAGATGAACTGAGTCTGGGTGAAGATCTACACCGTTTCCTTTCCTTAATGCACTAGCACTGCTAGGTCATGTGACTTGTGTTGTAGTAAGACAACGCTCAGCGAATCTACAAAGATCGGTTGCCATTTTGATTATTTAAAAAAGTTTTCTTCCTCTCCCCGTTCTACAGTGGAAGAGTCTGATATCATTGACCTGGAGAAGAGCTACTGGATGCTGAAAGCCCAGTCCAGGACCGGCCGCTTTGACTTGGAGACCTTTGTCCCGTTGGTCTCTCCTCCCATTCACGCTTCGCTAAGTGAAGGTATGTAAATGTTTCTGATATGTATTTGTGATGCCAGGTAGATTTTTATGGTAAACCTGGTCCCCCAGCCAGACAGTCACCCATGAACATTCAAACACGCACAAAATGATGTTTAAATGGCCGTACTTTGTACAATTTTTTTGTACTTTGAAATAAATAATTCTCTCTACTATTATTCTGACATTTCACATTCTTAAAATAAAGTGGTGATCCTAACTGATCTAAGACTTTTTACTAGGATTACATGTCAGGAATTGTGGAAAACTGAGTTTAAATGAATGACTTCAACTGTAAATACATGAACATTTATGACTGTAAATGTGGTCCTTGTGATGCGGTTGGACGAGTTCCCTCTGTTTTTCTTCAAGCCCTCACACAAAGCTATTTTCTCTTTTACAAAGATCAATTTGATAGTAGAACTTGGCTAATTTAGCAAACTTGGCTTTTGATCTTGTTTTCCAGGTTTGTTTCATGCCTTTGATGAGAACCGGGACAATCACATCGACTTTAAGGAGATCTCCTGTGGCCTGTCTGCCTGTTGCCGGGGGCCTGTCGCCGAGAGGCAGAAATGTAAGAGCTGCTGTGTGATTTGTTCTCATAGGTAGAGAGTAGAGATTTCCTAACCTAAGGCTTTCTTTCACACATTATGGTGCATGTGAGTGAAAGAGAGGCAGAGCTTTTCCCCTGTGGATGTTTATTTTTTTTTTATATTCTTTTTACTAATGGCGCCTGCCTCTGAATAGTCGTTAGTATGTCATCAACCCTGTCGTCTAAATTATCATCAGGCCTTGAAATTACATTTTCACTCTTGGAAATGGCAGTAGATATTGGAATGTTAAGACTCCAGTTAAAGATCGAAGTAATGCAGACGGAGGAATACAGATGACTAGCTGAACATATTTGGTACAACTGCGGCTTGAACAGTGGACTGCGGCTTTATTTTTTATTTTATTTAACCTTTGACATGGAAGATATATTGAGACCTAGGTCTTTTTTTCCAAATGCGTCCTGTATAAGACAATATAAAACTTGATTGGAGTCCACCTGTGGTAAATTCAATTGAATGGACATGATTTGTAAAGGCACACCCCTCTATATAAGGTCCCACAGTTGACAGTGCATGTCAGAGCTAAAACCAAGCCATGAGGTCAAAGGAATTGTCCGTAGAGCTCCATGACAGGATTGTGTCGAGGCACAGATCCGGGGAAGGGTACCAAAAAATTTCTTCAGCATTGAAGGTCCCAAGAACACAGTGGCCATCATTCTTAAATGGAAGAAATTTGGAACCACCAAGACTCTTTCTAGAGCTGGCCGCCCGGCCAAACAGATAAATCGGGGGAGATGGGCCTTGGTTAAGGATGGGACCAAGAACCCGATGGTCTCTCTGACAGCGCTCCAGAGTTCCTCTGTGGAGATGGGAGAACCTTCCAGAAGGACAACGATCTCTGCAGCACTCCACCAATCAGGTCTTTATGGTAGAGTGGCCAGTCGGAAGCCACTCCTCAGTAAAAGGCACATGACAGCCCCCTTGGAGTTTGCCAAAATGCATCTAAAGACTCTCAGACAATGAGAAACAAGATTCTCTGGTCTGATGAAACCATGAATGCCAAGGGTCACGTCTGGAGGAAACATGGCACCATCCCTAGCGGCAGGAAGAGTAGTCGGGATCGATGGAAAGATAAATACCCCATAATGACAAACCAAAATTTTTTTTTCCTTTTTCTTTGCTATTTAATAAAACGCTGAAATCACATTTTCATAAGGATTCAGACCCTTTACTCAGTACTTTGTTGAAGCAAGCTTGACGCTACAAGCTTGGCACACCTGTATTTGGGGAGTTTCTCCCATTTTTCTCTGCAGATCCTCTCAAGCTCTGTCAGGTTGGATGGGGAGCGTCGCTGCACAGCTATTTTCAGATCTCTCCAGAGATGTTTGATCGGGTTCAAGTTCGGACTCTGACTGGGCCACTCAAGGACATTGAGAGACTTGTCCTGAAGCCACTCCTGTGTTGTCTTGGTTGTGTGCTTAGGGTCATTGTCCTGTTGGAAGGTGAACCATCACCCCAGTCTGAGGTCCTGAGTGCTCCATCCCCACGCTTCACCGTAGGGATGGTATTGGCCTGGTGATGAGCGGTGCCTAGTTTCCTCCAGACTTAACACTTGGCATTCAGGGCAAAGAGTTCAAACTTGGTTTCATCAGACCAGAGAATCTTGTTTCTCATTGTCTGAGTCCTTTAGGTGCCTTTTGGCAAACTCCAAGCAGCCTGTCACGTGCCTTTTGCTGAGGAGGGCCTTCCGTCTGGCCACTCTACCATAAAGGCCTGATTGGTGGAGTGCTGCAGAGATGTCCTTCTAGAAGGTTCTCAAATCTCCACAAAGGAACTCTGGAACTCTGTCCAGAGTGACCATCGGGTTCTTGTTCACCTCCCTGACCAAGGCCCTTCTCCCCCGATTGATCAGTTTGGCCTGGCGGCCAGCTCAAGAAAGAGTCTTGGTAGTTCCAAAATTCTTCCATTTAAGAATGATTGAGGCCACTGTGTTCTTGGGGACCTTCAATGCTGCAGACATTTTTTGGTACCCTTCCCCAGATCTGTGCCTCGACACAATCCTGTCCCGGAGCTCTAGAGACAATTCCTTCGACCTCATGGCTTGGTTTTTGTTCTGACATGCACTGACAACTGTGTGACCTTATATAGACAGGTGTGTGTCTTTCCAAATCACGTCCAATCAATTGAATTTCCCACAGGTGGACTCCAAGTTATAGAAACATCTCAAGGATGATCAATGGAAACAGGATGCACCTGAGCTCAATTTCAAGTCTCATAGCAAAGGAGCAAAGGGTCTGAATACTAATGTAAATAAGGTATTTCTGTTTTTATTTTTAATGAATTTGCGGATATTTCCAAATAAATGTTTTATTGAATCCATTTTGGAATATGGCTGTAACGTAACAAAATGTGGAAAAATTAAATGGGTCTGAATACTTTTCGAATGCCCATGTACATTTCTCAGATAAAAACAAAAAAAAGAGCAAAATGATGATACATTTAGCAAAGATTTGAGAATCTTAGCTAGACAAGGAAACCTTGAAATGGGGCGATAATTATTAAGATCACTACTATCCCCGTCCTTATGGAGTGGCAGAACAAGCGCTGATTTCCACACTTTTTGAATATTTCCTGATAACAATGTTAAATAAAACATTTGGGATATTGAGCCAACAATGATGGGCGCCGCACACTTTAACCAGACCAGGATTCATTTTGGCGGCCCCTGCGGATCTCTTGTTGTCCGTTACTAGCAAAGCATCCAGGACTTATTTTTCTGTAAATAGCCTTAAAGAAAATCTTTGACTATAATTTCTCTGATCATTCAGCAAGTATTCCCTTATCAGCATCCATCCCAATATCATTGTGAATAGGCTTAGAAGTTCTTTCAAAGAAGAGGGAGCCCGTTGAAATAAAATGGTGATTTAAAGGCTTCAGTGATGGCGTTTTTTTACGTAATTAATATGTTGTGGCGGAGCAGGGTAAGTATTAGATCATTGAAGCTCTACTGTTACGTTATGGAATATTTTGCACCCTCCTTCTCTCTCTTGTTTCCCAGTTTGTTTCAAAGTGTTTGACGTGAACCGGGATGGGGTTCTGTCTCGAGACGAAATCCATGAAATGGTGGTAGCACTCCTGGAGGTGTGGAAAGACAATCGCACACACACACTCCCTGTAAGTACTGGTAGTCAGACGCACTCCCCTGTAAGTACTGGTAGTCAGACGCACCCCCCTGTAAGTACTGGTAGTCAGACGCACTCCCCGTAAGTACCGCTTTGGCGGTATCCACATTTTAATATCGTCATACCGTCCTTCTATCATCCCCGGATTTACGGTATTACCGACATAGCACACAAGGGGGCGCTAAAACCGCAAAGAAAAGCCCATTGTGCCTCTTTACCAGAATACTAACAAAATTCACAAAAACTAATAGTGAAATCAAATAAACGCTGTTAGCTAAATGCTAACGAGCGAAAAACGAACAAACTAATGGCAAAGACGAGCACATCCAGCTCATAAAGTTGTACAAGCATAGCTAGCAGCTACCGAATGTTATTTTTTTTGTTGTGTGGACATTCACAAGCGAAAGTGAACGAGAGAAATTGTGCAAATTAACAAAGTTGTGATGGGTGCTTTTCTGAAGGAAGAGCGGCATGTGTACACAGAGCAGGGGGTGAGGGGGGTCGAAGCACGCAGGAGAAAGAAACGCCACAGGGAATGGCATCTGTACAGATAACTCATCCAGAGCTCTTGGACTTCTGGCAGAAAGCCATTCTAAGATATCTATCTGACGGTAAACATTTTAGTAGTGAATTGTATACAAGTGTAACTTCATCACAACAGAGACTCACCGGTAGATATAGACCCCTATGGACTCCCACTTTCTCCTGTTGTGCTATTAACAAAAACAAACGCGTGACTGCCTCAACTGTTCCGGGGAACTACGGTGAGCTTCATAATGTGAAATAATGTGACGGGTGAAATGAATGTTAATCTGCTTTATCTCCTAACGTATTGCACAAGTTGACTGCAGGTATTTACTTTAAAAAGTAGCTATAAATATATTCACATTTTATTGAAAAACTTCAAATAAATAGATTTTTTCCAAATACCCCGGTGTATACGGTATACTCCTAAGCCTGGTGGACACAGACACACTCCCTGTAATAACTGCTGGGATACAGACTAAACGGCTAGTGTAATGGAGGTGGTTTGGGTTTGATAGGTAAGTTACCTTACCTAAATTTTGACTCTTGTCGTCCTGTTTTCAGGAATTGCTCACCAACGTGTCGGACATAGTGGAAGGAATCTTGAAGATGCACGACAGGACCAAGGTGAGACTCTTCTAGGAGATATATAAGGTGTTTACGAGGCAGCAGGGTAGCCTTAGTGGTTAGAGCGTTGGGCCAGTAACCGAAAGGTTGCTGGATCGAATCACCAAGCTGACAAGGTAAACATCTGCCGTTCTGCCCCTGAACGAGGCCACTGTTCCCCGGGTAGGCCGTCAATGTAAATAAGAATTTGTTATTAACTGACTTGCCTAGTTAAATAAAAATACAATATAAAATAAGAAAGTTATGTCTGTAATGTGGTTGGCCTTGTGACTATAATTCTCATAATGCGACTGCTGTCCACTGACATTTAGCCCTTGTTGTATTTGACCCTAACCTTTGACCCTAACCTTTGACCCCCCGCACACACAGCTGGGTCACCTGACCCTAGAGGACTACCAGATCTGGAGTGTGAACAGCGCTCTGGCCAACGAGTTCCTCAACCTGCTGTTCCAGGTCAGAACACACTCACACACTGTGACGCGCACACACACACACTTCTACTCATTTTGTGGTTTGTTCCAGGTGTGTGTGTGTCTCTGCTTGTAGTTGACTTTCTGTGTGTGTTTTCTGCAGGTGTCCCACATTGTCCTGGGCCTTCGGCCTGCTACTCCTGAAGAAGAGGGACTAATCATCAGGTATACACATCTCCTGAAGAACTCTTGTGTTTTACACCTCGACACTTTAAAGCTCTGAAATCTAGTGTGTGGTGTGTGTTTGTGCGTGTGTGTGTTCTCGTTCAGGGGGTATCTGGACAGAGAGGGCAGACATGGGCTTCAGCCTGGTGAGAACAGGTTCCTCATCTCCAGCCAGTGGTGGACGCTGTGGAAAGACTACGTCAGATATGTGAGTGGAAGTCCGAATGTGCGTCCCAAATGGCACCAGGGCCCTTAGGGTGAAAAGTAGTGCACTACATAGGGAGTAGGTTGCCAAGTGCACTACATAGAGAGCGGGGTGCCCAGTGCACTACGTAGGGAGCGTGGTGCCCAGTGCACTACGTAAGGAGCGGGGTGCCCAGTGCACTACGTAGGGAGCGGGGTGCCCAGTGCACCACGTGAGGAGCGGGTGCCCAGTGCACTACGTAGGGAGCGGGGTGCCCAGTGCACTACGTAGGGAGCGGGGTGCCCAGTGCACTACGTAAGGAGCGGGGTGCCCAGTGCACTACGTAGGGAGCGGGGTGCCCAGTGCACTACGTAGGGAGCGGGGTGCCGTTTGGGAAGCCTAACTGTTAAGTTAAAGAGCAGAATATGATTATCACAACACACCAAGGTTACTAACCATCCTTCCCTCGCCTCCCTCTCTCTCTCTCTCTCTCTCTCTCTCTCTCTCTCTCTCTCTCTCTCTCTCTCTCTCTCTCTCTCTCTCTCTCTCTCTCTCTCTCTCTCTCTCTCTCTCTCTCTCTCTCTCTCTCTCTCTCTCTCTCTCTCTTCCCCCCCAGGACCACAAGTCCATCGTGGTGGATCAGCCCTCTATCCTCTCCTCTCTGAGGAATCCTCAGGCCTCGGCCACTGTCGAGCCTGCCCCCCTGGAGCCAGGGGTAGGTGAAGGTCTGGGGGTCCCCAGCCCAGCCAGCCCCTCAGAGGAGAGATCCCCTGATGCTGTGACCAGCGCCTCTGAAGCCACAGAGACCCACATCCCAGGTCAGTGACCAGACACAATGTTACAACCTCAGATTATGTGTTATAACTGTTTATTAAGTATTTATAAACTACGTATTAATGAATGAGTTACTGTTATGTTATAGATTTTATGGTTATGACTAAATGTTTGTACATCTAAGAATATTCCATTCTGAAAATGTATGCAATAGAGATAGGGTTATAAGACAGATGGTAGTCCAATTGATGTGTGTGTGTCTAGATATTAACTTTGTGTGTACAAGTGCAACAGGCTGGTATGACCTCATTTAGGGAGTATCTGGGAGAACAAAGAATTCTTTGATTCTACCAGACACATGCGAGAGGCTCCTGTCCTTGAAGACAGGGGGGATAGTTAAAGAACCGCCCAAGTTTGACTTATGTTGCAAAGATTGTGATAAGGAATGAATGGGTACTGTGGGAAGACACTATTTCTTGGAAATGGTGGGGCCTTTGTATCTTTTGTATTTCAACATTGTACCATATAAAAGACTGTACACCTTTTAGAGCTCAGAGCTCTCCTGAATAAACAATTTACATTTGACCATTATAGATTGGGCCTCTGTTTGTCTCATTTCAACCAGTATCTTACAAATACTGGGTAACAGACAGAGTTTGTTTAATTGAAGTTCAGTTTGGGAACATTAGATACAAAATTTCCATAACATGTTTATAAACTACTTTTAACCTTTTACATCCCGTACTTGCACCTGAATGTAAAGTGTTCCTGCACTTGAACCGGAATGTAAAGTGTTCCTGTACTTGAACCGGAATGTAAAGTGTTCCTGCACTTGAACCGGAATGTAAAGTGTTCCTGTACTTGAACCGGAATGTAACGTGTTCCTGTACTTGAACCGGAATGTAAAGTGTTCCTGTACTTGAACCGGAATGTAACGTGTTCCTGTACTTGAACCGGAATGTAAAGTGTTCCTGTACTTGAACCGGAATGTAAAGTGTGTTACTCTAATGCCGTCACCCCCTTCTCCTCCTGCTCCTCCTCCTCTTCAGTGGTGACCCCCAGGCCGGCCCCTCAGCCACAGAGATCTGTTTTGCCCGGCAACACAACGTGTCGGACAACAAACAGTGTTTCTCCGGGGCCAACGGCCACATCCCCTCCCTCTCTCAGTCCCAGCTGGCAGCTCAGAGGCCTGGAGCCATCGACAACCAGCCCCTGGTCAACACAGACCCCATGAAGGTGTGTGTTTGCCTCCCATATTATATAGTGGTTACATCTAACGCATTGTCTTGTACATTTTCCAACATCAAGTTGTTGATTCAAGATCAAGGAGAAAAGTTTTTATTTCATCCAACCGTCTCTCTGTCTCTGTCTCTGTGTCTCTGTCTCTCTCTCTGTCTCTCTCTCTGTCTCTCTCTCTCTCTCTCTCTCTCTCTCTCTCTCTCTCTCTCTCTCTCTCTCTCTCTCTCTCTCTCTCTCTCTCTCTCTCTCTCTCTCTCTCTCTCCAATTAGCTTTATTGGCATGACGTAACAATATTTCCAAAGCTTCAAAATAAACATACAAGGGTCAAAATAAACATACATTGAACAATAACAATAAGCACAGAGGACATGTGCAGGTTGGTTGGTCTGTCAGACACTGTCCCTCATCTTGTGGCAGGCAGCAATGTAGTGTGCTGCCATCTCACATCTCTCTGCGTCCTCCCCCCAACAGGAAAGGAAGCCTATTCTCATCAGAGAGGTCTCTGAAACCAAATTTGGTCTCTCGCTCTCTCTCTCGGTCTCTGTCTCTCTCTGTCTGTCCTCCTGTCCATGATCTTATCTCTGAGCTCTGTGACGATACGGCCAGGCATTAGGCATGGCCTGTGTATATCCATCATCAGTAATGGAGGAAGAGAGAAGGTAATGTGTTTTATCTGTGTCCTCCTCTGACCCCCTGTCTCTCTCCTGTTCCCCAGGCCCCCCTCATTGACCATGGAGGGAGGCCGGCTGAAGCAGTCCTTACAGCTGGTGGCGGGCAGGGACTTTGAGACGGTACCAGAGCCTGTGTGGAGGGCACTGTTCCACTGGTATGGAGCCAACCTCAGCCTGCCACGACCGGTACGTATGGACCATAGATGGACCACAACACAGCCACCCCTCACACTATTGACCATAGATGGACCACAACACGACCACAACTAGGACTGTTGCGGTGACTGTATTATGGCCTGGTACTCAGGGCTCTAAAGACCATCAGGTCCTAATGGCCTGGTACTCAGGGCTCTAAAGACCATCAGGTCCTAATGGCCTGGTACTCAGGGCTCTAAAGACCATCAGGTCCTAATGGCCTGGTACTCAGGGCTCTAAAGACCATCAGGTCCTAATGGCCTGGTACTCAGGGCTCTAATGACCATCAGGTCCTAATAGCCAGGTACTCAGGGCTCTAATGACCATCAGGTCCTAATGGCCTGGTACTCAGGGCTCTAATGACCATCAGGTTCTAATGGCCTGGTACTCAGTGCTCTAACGACCATCAGGTTCTAATGGCCTGGTACTCAGGGTTCTAACAACCATCAGGTTCTAATGGCCTGGTACTCAGTGCTCTAACGACCATCATGTCCTAATGGCCTGGTACTCAGTGCTCTAACGACCATCAGGTCCTAATGGCCTGGTACTCAGGGCTCTAATGACCATCAGGTTCTAATGGCCTGGTACTCAGTGCTCTAATGACCATCAGGTTCTAATTGCCTGGTACTCAGGGCTCTAAAGACCATCAGGTTCTAATGGCCTGGTACTCAGGGCTCTAACGACCATCAGGTTCTAATGGCCTGGTACTCAGGGCTCTAACGACCATCAGGTTCCATTGTGGATGATTCTCGTGAACTTTTTAGTGTGTGTGTGTACCTAAAGTTAGGGTTCAGCCCTTAGAGGTAGTTGTTGACTGTGTGTACTCTCATCCTGTCCTTCTTCCCCAGGTGATCCAGCAGACAAAAACAGGCGGTGCTGAGCTGGAGCTCTTCCCACGCTACCTCCTCTTCCTGCGGCAGCAGCCCGCCACGCGCACCCCCCAGTCCAACATCTGGGTTAACATGGGTATGACCAGCCTGAGAATGTTCCCCCAGCACCTCCCCAGAGGTAACGTAAGCCTGCAGCAAGAAAGAAAGACGGCCTGCTAGGAGCCAACAAACGCTACTACTGCTACTGCAGTCCACCCCTAATCATGCTGTTATAATGGACTGCTCCACCCCTAATCATGCTGTTATAATGGACTGGTCCAGCCCTAAACATGCTGTTATAATGGACTGGTCCACCCCTAATCATGCTGTTATAATGGACTGGTCCAGCCCTAATCATGCTGTTATAATGGACTGGTCCAGCCCTAATCATGCTGTTATAATGGACTGGTCCAGCTCTAATCATGCTGTTATAATGGACTGGTCCAGCCCTAATCATGCTGTTATAATGGACTGGTCCACCCCTAATCATGCTGTTATAATGGACTGGTCCACCCCTAATCATGCTGTTATAATGGACTGGTCCAGCCCTAATCAAGATGTTAGAATGGACTGGTCCAGCCCTAATCAAGATGTTAGAATGGACTGGTCCAGCCCTAATCAAGATGTTAGAATGGACTGGTCCAGCCCTAATCAAGATATTAGAATGGACTGGTCCAGGATAACGCTGCCTGCCCGAATGCATAGTGCCAACTGTAAAGTTTGGTGGAGGAGGAATAATAATCTGGGGCTGTTTTTCATGGATGGGGCCCCTTAGTCCCAGTGAAGGGAAATCTTAACGCTACAGCATACAATGACATTCTAGACGATTCTGTGCTTCCAACATTGTGGCAACAGCTTGGGGAAGGCCCTTTCCTGTTTCAGCATGACAATGCCCATGATTTTGGAAATAGATGTTCGACGAGCAGGTGTCCACATACTTTTGGTCATGTAGTGTATATCCTGATTGCCTAGTCACTTTAACCCCTACCTACATCATAGCCGCGAGTAGTTTAGGGGTGGGGGTGCTGCGAATGGTCCACTAATACAGGGCTATTAAACGCTCAGTGCACTGCTTTGTGAAAAAATATTTGTTTCAACCAAAACGTTCTGATTTTTCAGGGGTTGCTGCAGCGGCTAGGCCACCCTTACTTCTCGCGGCTAGGCCACCCTTACTTCTCGCGGCTAGGCCACTCTTACTTCTCGCGGCTAGGCCACTCTTACTTCTCGCGGCTAGGCCACTCTTACTTCTCGCGGCTAGGCCACTCTTACTTCTCGCGGCTAGGCCACTCTTACTTCTCGCGGCTAGGCCACTCTTACTTCTCGCGGCTAGGCCACTCTTACTTCGCGGCTAGGCCACCCTTACTTCGCGGCTAGGCCACTCTTACTTCTCGCGGCTAGGCCACTCTTACTTCTCGCGGCTAGGCCACTCTTACTTCTCGCGGCTAGGCCACTCTTACTTCTCGCGGCTAGGCCTACATGTACGTATTAGCTCAATTACCTCGACCAACCCGTACCCCTGTACATTGACTCATTACACATTGACTCGTTACACATTAACTCCTTGTGTATATAGCCTCGTTATTATTATTTTTCTTACTTTTTGACTGCGTTGTTTGGAAACGGCTTGTAAGTAAGCACTTCACGATAAAGTTTACACCTGTTGTATTGGGCTCCATGTGACCAATAAAATGTGATTTGATAGGGTTGACATGGTCCCAAATGACTGTACTAAAAGACCCTGAGAGGCTAAAGTTTATTCTTCTGTCCGCATAGCCTTGTTGTTGTCAGAACAGTGGCGCTGTAAAGCTTGACACACCCTTCGTAAAGCCTACATAAAGGTGCTATAATGACATGACAGCAATGGTAAACAACAGCTCATGACAATGCTAGCCAATTTAGCCTACTTAAACGACTCAAATACCAGTGGGTCGCTAGCGGGATCATCCCGACACTACCAGCTAAAACCTGTAGCGCCAGATTTAAAATCCGAAAATTGAATTATTAAACATCCAGCTATATACAAGTGTTCCATACTCATCAAAAGCTCTGTTTCTAGGCAATATCACAGCGTTGTCAGATTTCAAAAAGGCTTTACGGCGAAAGCAGCACATTCATTTGTTTGAGGGTAGCACCTCACATATTTTCCAATAGCCATGTATCGATTAGCAATCATGGCACACACATAACACATTTCACAGCGAAAACAAAGTAATTACCTGTTGAAGAACTTCTGCTGAGGTCTTCCTAAGTGTCCAACGAAGACAATCCATGGTTCTTTTGTTAGAAAAAGTAACGTCTTTTATCCATAAATCCTCCATTTGGTTCATGCAAAACGACAGCCTCCATTACTCTTTTTGAAACGCAGCGCCAACTCGTTCAAATGTTACCTATAAACTTGTCCAAAAACAATCAAACATAGTTTTAAATGTATCCTTAGGAACCCTTTTACGTATATGTACTATTATAAATCAGCCGGAATATAAACTGAACGCTAAAAACGATAAATAAGGCACAGCGCTTTCTCATGCACGCACTCTGAAGAGTTTTCATAACGTGGTCTCTCGTTCCAAGCTGTTTATCAATGGTCAAATTCCCCAAGATGGAGTAAAACACCGTCTCGTGGTTGATGACATCATAAGGAAGCGACGTGCACTGAGTTCACATGCCTATATATGGTCATTTTGGATAGGGAGGGGCTCAAAAATGAGCAATGTGTCAAAATGACTTTTTTCAGGACAGAGATTCCTCAGGGTTTTGCCTGCCAAATGCGTTCTGATTGACCCACAGACACATGGTTAACAGTTTTGGAAAATTCTGAGTGTTTCCCATCCAATGGTACTAAATATATGCATATCCCATTTTCTGGGCCTAAATGGGAGGCATTTTACTTTGGGCACGCCAGGCTCTCCAAAACAGTCAGTTTTGCTGCTGGAGCCGGTGAAGTTAAACAGATTTGTGACAGGGAAAGGGGGGATACCTCGGCAGTTTTTCAGCTGAATGCATTCAACTGAAATGTGTCTTCTGCATTTAACCCAACCCGTTTGAATCAGAGAGGTGCGGGGGGGGCTGCCTTAATTGACATCCACGTCTTCTGCGCCCCGGGGAACAGTGGGTTAACTGCCTTGCTCAGGAGCAGAACGACTGATTTTTACCTTGTCGGCTCGGAGAGTCAGTCCTGCAACCTTTCGGTTCCTGGCCCAACGCTCCTGTGTTTAAGTCTGGTGCGGTAAACCCATCCATCTATTCCATCTCTTATGCTGTCATGCATGGCGCAGTGTGATGTAGGCCATACCATGGGGTGCCATGTCACATGTAAACACAATTATTATATCGATTTCTGTTATAGTATGTAGATTAAGCAGGTAGCCTTGTGGTTAGAGTGTTGGACTAGTAACCGAAAGGTTGCTAGATCGAATCCCCGAGCTGACAAGGTAAAAATTAACCCACTGTTCCCAGGCCGTCATTGTAAATAAGAATTTGTTCTTAACTGACTTGCCTAATGTCACTGTGAGACATTAGAGCGCTGCACAGAGACACTGTGAGACATTAGAGTGCTGCACTGCGAGACATTAGAGCGCTGCACAGAGGCACTGCGAGACATTAGAGCGCTGCACAGAGGCAATGCGAGACATTAGAGCGCTGCACAGAGGCACTGTGAGACATTAGAGCACTGCACTGTGAGACATTAGAGCGCTGCACTGTGAGACACTGTGAGACATTAGAGCGCTGCACAGAGGCACTGCGAGACATTAGAGCGCTGCACAGAGACACTGCGAGACATTAGAGCGCTGCACAGAGGCAATGCGAGACATTAGAGCACTGCACTGTGAGACATTAGAGCGCTGCACAGAGACACTGTGAGACATTAGAGCGCTGCACTGTGAGACATTAGAGCGCTGCACAGAGGCACTGTGAGACATTAGAGCGCTGCACTGTGAGACATTAGAGCGCTGCACTGTGAGACATTAGAGCGGTGATCTAATTGGACCGGTGCTATCAGATGTCTGGCCTAAGAGGAGTTAATTTGGCTCCAGTCACAAATACCCGACACACTGACCAAAGAGCAAGGCTGTGCTGCTGGGAGAATGGGCTGTTCACGGCTTTTCATATCCCCTTTCCCTTTTCTGTTTGCTTTCAAAATATTGGCAAAGTATTACCAATCATTCACATGTTAAGATGTGCATTTTTTTGTTTTCGTTTTTTGGCTTTTACTTTTCAAATCGATAATAATCAGTTCTGTTTAGTTTTTTATTAATTGTTTATTAACTGAACTATTATGGATTTTGTTTGCCTTTTTGATTGGAGGCGTTTTAATGTAACGACTCAGTCTGTATTAATTTAGTTGACCTAATCTAAAACCTAATAAAACCTAACCTAATCTATTTTCTTGCTGCTTCCTTACAACTAATCCTCCATGAGCTATTCTTTCTCTTGTAGTAATGTGTTGATTTTAACACATTTTCTACAAGTTCATGTGAGTCTGGGCTTTTCAGTAATTCTAATGAGTTTGATGAGCTTAATGTTCACTAAAGGCTGGAGTGTTCTCCCCTCTCTCTCCCACCTCATTGCTCCTTCACTCTCCCCCCCGTCCTCTTGCTCGCTCCCTCCCCCTCTTTCTCCTCCCCTCATTCTCCTCCCTCTCCCTCCTCCTCCGCCTCCAGGTAACGTGCCCTCCCCCAACGCTCCTCTGAAGCGTGTCCTGGCCTATACAGGCTGTTTCAGCCGCGTGGGCACCATCAAGGACATCCACCTGTACCTGTCTCAGAGGCTACGCATCAAAGATGAGGACATGAGGCTGTGGCTCTACAACAGCGAGGTGTGTGTGTGTGTGTATTGAGCAACTATCACATGTTGACCACTACATTATAAGTGATACTACGGTGACGTGATAAAATATAAACTTGCGGATGTTGACCTCTCATCCAAACCTCCCCTCACAACTATCTGACCCAGTTCTCCTCCCCCCAGAACTATCTGACCCTGCTGGATGATGAGGACCACACTCTGGAGGGCCTGAAGATCCAGGACGAGCAGCAATTAGTTATCGAGGGTACGTTCAAAAAGACACTCTGTTATCGAGGGTACGTTCAGAAAGACACTCAGTTATCGAGGGTACGTTCAGAAAGACACTTAGTTATCGAGGGTACGTTCAGAAAGACACTCAGTTATCGAGGGTACGTTCAGAAAGACACTCAGTTATCGAGGGTACGTTCAGAAAGACACTCAGTTATCGAGGGTACGTTCAGAAAGACACTCAGTTATCGAGGGTACGTTCAGAAAGACACTCAATTATCGAGGGTACGTTCAGAAAGACACTTAGTTATCGAGGGTACGTTCAGAAAGACACTCAGTTATCGAGTGCGTTCAGAAAGACACTCAGTTATCGAGTGCGTTCAGAAAGACACTCAGTTATCGAGGGTACGTTCAGAAAGACACTCAGTTATCGAGGGTACATTCAGAAAGACACTCAGTTATCGAGGGTACGTTCAGAAAGACACTGTTATCGAGGGTACGTTCAGAAAGACACTCAAAAATCGAGGGTACGTTCAGAAAGACACTCAGTTATCGAATGCGTTCAGAAAGACACTCCAGTTATCGAGGGAATGCGTTCAGAAAGACACTTAGTTATCGAGTGCGCTTGAGAAAGACACTCAGTTATCGAGTGCGTTCAGAAATACACTCAGTTATCGAGGGTACGCTCAGAAATACACTCAGTTATCGAGTGCGTTCAGAAAGACACTCAGTTATCGAGGGCGTTCAGAAAGACACTCAGTTATCGAATGCGTTCAGAAAGACACTCAATTATCGAGGTGCGTTCAGAAAGACACTCAATTATCGAGTGCGTTCAGAAAGACACTCAATTATCGAGGGTACGTTCAGAAAGACACTCAGTTATCGAATGCGTTCAGAAAGACACTCAGTTATCGAGGGTACGCTCAGAAAGACACTCAGTTATCGAATGCGTTCAGAAAGACACTCAATTATCGAGTGCGTTCAGAAAGACACTCAATTATCGAGTGCGTTCAGAAAGACACTTAGTTATCGAGGGTACGTTCAGAAAGACACTCAGTTATCGAGTACGTTCAGAAATACACTCAGTTATCGAGGGTACGTTCAGAAAGACACTCAGTTATCGAGGATACGTTCAGAAAGACTTTTCAGCACTAGAATTGAAAATGTTATCTGACTGCTGAGTGTGTTGAAACGTTAAAAAAACCCTGACTGCAAACTTCAGATTTTTTTTTTTTTAAAGACAAGATGAACAAGTAGCACGTCTTTGTACTGTAAGTCATTGACGTGCAAAACCTTCATCTTGTGTTTTTTTTTATAGTTCGGAACAAAGACATGAGCTGGCCAGAAGAGATGTCATTCATCGCTAACAGCAGTAAAATGGACCTCCATAAAGGTACAGTGGGACCAGATCACTGGCGTTGTCGTCATCGACCCACGTTCACAGCCACCTTCTACCAGTACATCGGTACATACGTTTACAATGCAGTTATCCAGGGCGTTCACTTTCAATATTTATGATAGATGTATGCCACTACCCTTTCTCCCCTTCTCCCCTAAAACCTTT